>OMLM01000593.1:93543-108226 GCA_900302695.1 Helostoma temminkii
TGGATACATACTGTATAGGTCAGGGGTAGGCAACCCTGGTCCTAGAGAGCCGCAGCCCTGCTTGTTTTCCAGCTATCCCAGGAGCTGTAAGTGCAGAGATAGCTGGACAACAAGCAGGGCTGCGGCTCTCTAGGACCAGGGTTGCCTACCCCTGGCATAGCTAAACCAATATTACAGGAAGGTACATTGTTAATATGGGGAAATTAAGATTTAAATCATGGCCTGTAAAACACAGTGTTACCAAATGTTCTTCTGATCTGATGGAGCTCAAGACGCATGAGGACAGCTGGACTACGGTGTTGTCAGATGAGACAGAATGCTGCGTGAATTCTTTAACATTGCTGCTCTCAGCTTATGCATTCATCCATGCATGCACACCATTACACTGCAAGATTTTAGCTTTAAAATTCAGAATCTGTGAGTTAAAATTTCAATGACCCACATTTAGAAAAATCATCTGAGAATCAGCTGATAACTTAATTACCAATTGATCCAGTCCCTGTGTATTGAGCTATGAATAATTCATGTCAGCTGCTGTGCAGCGTGGCCAAATCACAGACAGATAGATGAAATACAGTATATCTTCAGTATATCATTTCCATTGCTGTGTGATAAAAACAGTGTTTAACTGGAAGTTGAGTCATGGTAACTAGACGTTGTTTTAATACTCATCCATGAAGTAGCTTCATGATGAAGCTACTTGGATGAGTAGAAAAAAGTCCAATTGCCATGATTCAAGTGTCAGATAACTTCACCTGGATGACTAAGAATCTTCACAGTGTGCAGATGTAACTAACTTCACCAAGACACTAACCCTAACCATCCAGCATTCTATAAGTCACTGACAGTGCAGCAAAAGGAAAGAACCTCTCTTGATAAGTGAAAGGTGTTGATTGATTTCAGAGTGGTCCCTTTGTGTGAGCACTGGCAATGGCACAAATATTACATTGTGTCTGCGATAGAATGGGCCCTGATGAGGTTCTATTGCTATTTTGGTCCAAAATGTGCACCACAATTGTGCCATGCCTATACGTATTCTGCGTAAGTTCAAGTTTGCAAGGTGTGGGGAAAAAAAAAAAAGAAACTGACTAACAGTGAGGAAATTGTATGAGAGCTGTGTTTGAATGAACACCCTAACCCTGAAATGGGCGTGGCTTAGTTGGAATAAAATAGCGCATGTTGAGAGGCCAATGTTAATCAAATTAGATAAAATTATGCCCACAGAGTCCAGAACCACCAGCCTTCATAAACCAAATTCAACAGCTTCATTAGGATTAGATTAGAGAATGATTAGAGGGCTATAAGTAGGTTTCCAAGAGTTTCTTGCAAATAGGCATCATTTACCAAGACATCTGTTTAGTGTTGGCCATGGGTGGACTATGAGAAAATGGGCCTCTTGACACCAAACAGGTAAACTTCCTCACATTCCTCCTATAGAAAACGTCATTTTCTATAGGAGGTCTATAAGTCATTCCACAAAAGTTTCTAATTCTGGTCATTTTGTGTCTCTGTGGTCAATTTTTCTCTTTGGGACCCTTTGGGACATCAGAGCTGTGTGACTTTCAAACAACAAACCTTAACACACTATTTATTATTCCCTGGACCTGTGCAGAGTAGGCCATTCAATAATCCAGCCATAGAGTTAGCAGACGGAGAAGCTTAGAGTAGCCACCAGCCTGATGAGTTTTTGAAGGATGCAACAGTCAGATAGTTTGGTTCAGATTCCACACAGGGAGCAGCCAGTTCTCCCTTGCTGTTACATACAGATCTAGTCTACAACAAAATAAAGGCCACTAAAGCCCACTAGCAAGAGGTAGATTGTGGCAGTAATGACCACCACCATGCCGAAAGAGACTTATTGCTGTTTTTGTCAGATGATTTATATGTAGAAAAATGTATCGTTCTGTCTGAGAGCAAGGGAAGTGGAAGACATGACACATTTATCTAATCTAACAGGAATCCAATAAATTGCTCCAATGCTTATTAACATCAATTTACAAATGGTTGTTTTCATGTACTTTCACATACTGTATTGGCAGTTCAGTTAAACTATTGAGGTAGCAGAGGATTAAAAATGAGTCAGTGTTAAGTATAGCAAAAATATACAGTGCTAATCGCACTGCTTGACATAAATGTAGTTTGTGTCCGGGTGGAGAAAAAGCAAACTTGTGATTTAGGAAACAAATCAAGTCAGTTATAATGACAAAATACTGACTGATGGACACAGGACATGGCTAAATCTGATATTAGGAAAATAATTATACATGTTCCTATTATTATAACTGGGATGTCTGTGCTGCCCATTTATCAATACATAATAATATAAAATGATTGAACAGATCATCATTACAGAAAAAGAAAGACATATATTTCATTTGTTTATCTGGCGATTACCAACACTTAATAATAATTTAATAATAATTCACAAATACTGTACAGTAATTATCCAAGTTATGAGAATGAGAAGGTGGTACACTGACTCAACAAGGACAAACACACACACACACACACCTCTCTCTAGCTGCCGCTGTGATTAGAAAATGGCCATTTTCTAAATGGAGGAGGCAATTAGATCTTCATGGTTAAAAATATTTTTTTTCATCGTCAATTAGCATGACTTTTTTCTCTCACTCTTGCTTTGTCTTGCTCATTTCCTCACAAACAAACACCTGCTTTAAAGGTATTGCAAGCTCAGTGTTAATGAGTAAGGCAGCAAGGGAGCCTGGTGACCATACCAATATAACTAAGGTATTTATTGGCTTGTGTATCTTTACCTTCTTTGTCTGCAAACACACAGAGTCTGCTGCATCAGACTGGATAAATGTGGTCTGAATCAAAAGTATAGTGTGTGTGTGTGTGTGTGTGTGTGTGTGTGTGTGTGTGTGTGTGTGTGTGTGTGTGTGTGTGTGTGTGTGTGCGCGCACTTTGAGTGGATTAACACAGAGCAGGTCAAAGCCTGCCCTCACATATCTTGTTTGCTGTGGTCTGAAAAGGTTGTTTGGACTGGGAAGCAAAGGTCTGTGTGCATGTGCATGAGGGCATGTGTGTGTGTGTGTGTGTGTGTGTATCTATTTATTTTCCTGGCAAGGAACCTTTGTGAGCAGGCATTAGGTAGCAGTGAGGGGGAATAACCTGTATCAGTATCAGCTCTTGTACTTACTGTACCCAGAAACAATTCAAATAAGTACACACAGTACACACAGTAAGGAAACTTCATAGAAATTATCTGCATTGACATTTACTCTATAAACAATTATACTTAAAGTGAGCGATTTCTAATTATTTTTGGAGCAAAAACATTGCAGAATACTGTTGTTTTTGTTGTGTTACTTAATGAAAACTTTGTTATATAGGTACTACTTTGGCTATTAGAAGTACATTAAGGCTCAGCATCAACATTTAAATTAACATTTACCACTGTCTTCCTTGAACTTTGCCTAATGTGCAGTTATAAAAAGTGGTATGATAATTCTCCTCTAAAACAATAATTACCATAGTTTACTCATACATAGCTCATATACAGGTGAATCCCATTAAATAGGCCAAAGGGGTTACAGAAATGAATCATAAATGAGGGTATAAATATCATCTTTTCTGACCTTTCTGCTGTTTATTGTGCTAAATAAGTGTTTGAATTTGCCTTAAGGTGGTAGTCATTAAGAGTTGAACTCAATAATTGTATGATTCATTCTCATTATCAGTGCCTTGTATTCAACAACTGTTGAATTAATTAATCAAAATACTGCTGTACTCTAAATGCTAACAGCATCGTGTCAAATTGTTGTTCAGAGTAGTGCGTGTTTGTGTACGTGTACATTACAGATTTTTACTCGCTTCATCAAGCCTAAGACATTAGAGAAGGAACTGAATAATCACTCAGAGACACAAGTATATGATTAAAACTCACATTTATGGTCTTGTAGTGTTATTAAATACTGATTAACTTTTTTCTGAAATGTTTCTGTTTTTTTTTTTGCTTTTTAGTTTAGGATTTTTAGAGAAAACAATAAATTTTGACTACTATGTTTTCCATAAATCACAAACGATTTGGTTTAAATGTTTTAATTCTAAGGACAGTATCCCATTAATGTCTATACACTTTACATTAATATCTGATTATGTCGAACATAATCTCCACAACAGGATAAGGCACATCAGTAATTTTTCTGCTATCATAAACTGCAGTCACAGTGGTTCCATGACATTTCTCCCGCAGTTATTTAACTTCCTCGTATAGAATTGTGTCATGGTCTCTGGTTTTCCTTGCCTGTCTGCCCTCTTCATTCCATATATGGTCATTTCCTGTTCTCCCTCTTCCCTACTCCCTCCCATCACTAATTAACTATGATCACATTCACCTGTTGTTTTTCCCCTTTATAAGAAGGTCTGCCAATCTCACTCCCCTGCCAGATAGTACTACAACCTACCCTTGTTGCATCTATCCAGCTTTATGTTCTGATTGTTCTCCATGTGAAGACTAACTGCCTGCCTTAAACCTTGTCTTCAGCCTCGACCCCATACTGTGAGTTATCCTCTGTCTGTTCTGTCTTTCCTGACCCTCTGGAAACTCACAGTACCTGACTGTGTTCCTGCCTGACTCACTCCTGATTCTGGACTGGCTCTGACTACTCTTGTGATTTCTGGACTGGCTCTTATTACCCCTGTGCTCTCTGCTAACCTGGTGAATGAAGTTGGACTGGCTTTTGGGACTGTTGGGCTTTTAGTATTTGTAGATACTGGACGATTTATGTGGTTGGACTCACCTGTGTATGACCTTGGACTGTGTATTGGAAATTGATTATCGGAACTGTGGATCTCTGTTCTCCTGCCTCATCCCTCCTGCAAATACCCTGTTGTTTCATCCCCTGTCTAAAGTAGTTATTGAGTGAGTTATTTTCACTTGCATTTTTCTCCTCACTATCTGCTCTCCTGTGGAAGAAACCATTACAGGAAACACTGCGTAGTCACCTTCGACCTGCCATAAGCACTTTCGGAAAACTTGCCTCCATATTTGTAGTCCACTGTTCCTCCAGTAGATCTTCACCTACCTGTCACTCCTGAAATTCACATTCCCTCTGTTCTCTTTATCCACCAAGTTAAATTACATTAATTCAGTCAAACCACGTTGCTTATACTTCTGCTAATCTGCACTCTTATCCTAGATCACACGCCTACCTGAGGAGTTGCCTTCTCTGTCATCCTCCGTCCATCCTTTCCCAGATTTTCACATATTGTTATTCATTCTTGAAATAAAATATCTTTTTACCCAACACTCTCCTTGTCCTCTGGCTATGGAGTCACTACCCACACAACCCACAAACATGTAGCATGTATCAGATTAAAGCATCACTATTGTCTTAAAAGCATCAGTATAGTCAAAAAAAGGTAACTAGTATCGGAGTTTAATCAACCAATTTTTGGCATCTTCGAATGCGGTATCCACTTTTCTTCAGTAATGATTGCACATTGAAAATCAGGCAAGAGCTTTTGTCTTTACTGATGCAGTAGTGACTCCTACAAGGGAAGATAAGCATTCCACAAGTGTTTTGGAAATAGTGACAGGATAAATCATGAATAGAAATTACAATGCCTCACTGTGTGATAATCACACAGTCATTAACATACAGTAAATTATTTCTGGTAGTTGCGTGGATAATAGAATTTTAAAATCAACATCTAAGTGCAAGTCAAGTGTCGATGTCAAACACTGAGTTTGAATATTTAATTCACTTTTAACGTAGCTTAACTTGAAAGAAGTGATATATAAGATTGCACACAATACAGTACACATTACTGGAGAAATGTAATTGTCTTCCTAAGTCCATTTGGTGAAAGTTGTAAGTCTGGGAATCGTATTATATAAAGCATGACCTTAACAAGGACGTGATTTTATAGTGCACATAAAGCGATCATGTAACAGTGAACAAACTATTTCTCAATTGCTTTCCTGCATTAACTGTGGAATCTAAACATGTCTTCAGAGGTGGTGGAGCAGCAGTGGCTGCTTGGGAAAAGGACTAGCTGGGAACTGGCTGGCAGCGAAGATGTTTTCAGCTGAGAGTATCAATTCTGAGTGGCCAGGACTGCATTTGCTCAGCCAACAACGGTGGGCCATTTGCCAGGCAGGAGCACTATCAACACCAGCTTCCACTTTTAAAATGTGAGGGTATTCCCACCGGGAGTGCTTTTTTTTTTTTTTGAATGATTTGTGGCTTTTAACTCAAGTAGCAGACTGAGCAGTAGTGACACTGCCAGGTATGCAGTCAGAACAAAGCAAAATGTAGCGTACATTGATGTCCAAATACATCAGTAGACAGGATTCCACCATTGAAAAGACAAATCCTAAGTACTGAAAATGTCTGTGTGCTCTTTTGATGCTACTTTTTTATTAATAAGACACTTTTATTAATATATTTGATCAGATGGTTTTATTTGGACTGAGCAATGCTATACATCTTACCTTACCTAATTCTTTCTTCATGTAAAGAACTTTTAGAAAAGAGTACTAGAATAAAGTAGTATCCAAAAAATACTTGAAGAACACACTCTCCAAGCAAGACTAAAGTATTTGGTCAAAGTGTAATAATAATCAAAACTATTTTTAATTTGTATTTTAGATATTAAGTAGTGACTGGCTCTTTTCATGCCACTATTATATTCTCCATCATTTTCTAGTTTGAAACTGTCACTGTGTCCACATGCATAATGATTAGTTTCAACCATGCATGAAACTACATTGAGGGGGACTGGGACAGTGGTCACGCTTGTCAGTGATAGACAAAGCATGGGTCCCATTAAAGAGATGAGCTTTAGCACTCGCAAAGACACACACATACACACATGCTCACTCAGTCATGTAATTATCCAAATACATAATCAAAAAATACATAAGTCACACTGCATAGAGAGCAGTCAGGATACCAGTAAGGAAAATGTAAGTTTTGATTCCTGTTTCATAAAAAGTGTGTCTACGCACGAAACACGATGCTGTTTCTTAAAAATGTTTATCTACTACAGAATGATAGAGATTAGCCTCTCCATGGCCCTCTTGGTTAGCCGTTTTATTAACCTCTTTTCTTAAGATTGCCTTTTTCCTCCTGCTATTTTTAAACTTTTATTATTAGCCATTGTTCACCAGCTTTAGGAATATGGAAGGAAAAGGAAAATTTTTCTGCCAAATTCGAGTGAAAGCCAGTTCACTTCACTTTCACAATTTTAGCAGTCATTGGAAAAAAAACTGACTTGGCACTTTGAGGAGTGAAGGGTCAGGGTAACCTTGGACAAAATCCTTTCAAAGAACTCTGTGTAGGATACTCTGTGTATCCTTTCAAAGAACTCTGTGCTTTGAGGTGCAGGGTGAGAGGAAAAGCTGTGGGAGTCAAGGCCCATTGCCATTTGTTGATTTTAATGGAGTTCACTGAGCCCATGTATTGTCGCCAAGGTTTTGTGCCCAACATACAGTTTTAATAAGAAGCAAATCAAACAGCACGTTTTTCACTTTTCCAGCCTGAAAGAAGGTGCAAGTGCAGAGAACATTTTTATGCATTCAAATAACATTATTCAAATGGGATATGCATAATAGTACGTATTTATCATTAGCAAGAAAAGCAGAGGTATAGCAATAGTTAAAATGATTTATTAATGAAAACAGAATAACAGTTTGGGAAATGGGTTTATTCTTTTTTGTTGAATTAGCTAGCTGTGCATTGTTCCGAGTTCAATAAGCTAACACAAAAATGTTGTCATTTAATTTAAATTTCTGATGACTAGATGACTGAGCTTGCATGTTACTAATTACACTTGTGTGCTTCAGTCAAGATCTGATGTGAGAAAGATATACTATTTATAACATAAGTGTACTATTAATAACATTGTTTCTGTTCTTTCAAAGAGAGATAAATGTGTGAAATAGTAAATAGAGAATAAGATATATAATAAGTCTTGACAGTTATCACAAACGCTTGATTGTTCTTGTTGCTGACAGAGGTGGGACAAACAGTAATTAGAATTATGCGGCAATTAAATTTTTGCAAAGGGCCAGGCAAGTTTGGACAGTATTTTTCCCATAAACCTCTGGGGTCGATGGACGTGCCGGAAAGATTTAGGTATGACAAAAATGCCACACACACACACTCACACACACTCACACACACACACACACAAAAATTTTACACTTTTTCACAGCACTGTACTGTATATCTTACTTTTAAGAATGTGGGTGACAAATGTTTTCCACTGGCTTAATTTGGTTGAAAATGGGTGAAAACATTTTAAAAACTACAGAACCACAATGCAACAGCTACAGCAGAGTAAAAGTCACTTTATTTCGCATAAATGTGCTGTGATTTTCTGTAACACAGTCAGTACTAACTTCTTTCTCAACATACTTATTTTACCCTCTCTGTGCTTTAGCTGTAAATACATTTACTTTCACAAATATAAAATCTTAAGTGACTCTTGCATAAGTGATCCTAGGCATTTGTTCTTTTTATAGTTTATGGAAGCTCGGTTTGTGAGAGCAAAACAACAACCACTTAAGTTTTGTCAAAGAAAAGAAAATGATTTAATGATGAGTAATATGAAAGAATAAACACAAGAAGCCACAGGTGCCAGGTAACTCCCATAGCAAGTGAGTGTAAGGGTAAATTGTAGACTGTTTTCTGATCCAATAAACAACCTACTCCCAGGGGTGTGTTTTGTTCCCACGTACTTCCTCCTCCAACAAGCCTAATTCTCATTCACATTAGAAAACATATCTTGTAAATTAACGAGCAGAAGGTTGCAATTAAAGATGTTATGCAGCATCTGTCCCTTAAGCTCCTAAAGAAAAAATAATTGGAATTTAGGCCAGTTTTCCAAGTGAATTTCTACCAGACTGCCTCACATTTTAAGTCATGTGTTTGCAAATGGTGACAGGTGTTACACTGCTACTCTTTTCATACCATGTTTCGAACTTGTTTTAAACAGCAGCTGGCAAATTGTATTGGGAATATGATGTTTGATAAAAAAAAAAAAAAAAAGCTGAGGAAGTTTACCAAAAGAAGTAGGATAGATGACTAATTTGTGTGGGTACATGAGCAGGAGATCACCTGATTCGGAGCTAAAGCAAAGAGCAGACTATGAAGTAATATATATTGACATTAAAAGAGTGTCAGAGTCAAAGAAGAGAGATGGTGAATGTTTATCTCAGAAATCAATAAAGTACAAAATCCAGCCATCCATCACCTCATCACCTTATGCATACTTAGAAATGAGGATAAATCAATTCAGTATTACCTTAAAGCTACACCAGCTACACTTGTTATTGTATAACAAATCACTCACTTATTGACCTATTGTACTCTGTGTCTGAGTTCCCGATAAGCGTGTTTTTGCCATAGGGAAAATAACTTTCTTAATTTAAGTGAAATTAATTTCAAGTTAAGATAAAATTAAAATTCAGATAGAAATAAGAAAGCTCTATATGAAGTATATATCCTTAGGGTTTGTTTTGTCTTGTTGGTCAAAAATGTAATTACCAAAACCGTGTCATTACAGTTTACACGGACTGAGATTCAGACTTCGCTCTTCTGCACATTCTGTTATTTTATAGGTCTACTGATTTAATTTGATAAAACTGCATTTTTGTCAACACTTAAAAACCCCTAATAATGATGTGAAAACATATTTTTAGAGTAGTGCACACTTTGGACCTGTCTCTCTGTCGCTGCTGGGTCATGGTTCACTGTTTTAGCAGGTGATGAGTAGTGCCTGGTAGCAGATATGGGTTTTTGACTTTAATTTTCTGTCATCAGACTAGAGAATGTTTTCTTAATGCTTTCAGAGTCCTTTAAATGCCATTTGGCAAATCCCAAGCAGACGTATGCCATATGCCTTTTACTCAAAGTGGCTTTAATCTAACCAGCCTACCATAAAGGCGTGATTGGAGTGCTGCTCAGATGGCTGTCCTTCAAGCATGTCTCTGCAGAGGAGTTCTGGGGCTTCGGTTTTAGATTTGAAATAGCAAATTTTTCTGAAAAAATTCAGGTAGCTTATTACCTGTGAGTTTCTGAGCACGAATCTGCACATGAATAGCTTTGCATTGTGATTCTAAAGGTGTTGTCAACTTAGCTCTCAATAGACTTACTTTTAAAGGACAACACTGCTTGATTTGTTATTATCAATACATCCCATAAAAAGACTAAAGACCACCAAGATTTTAACCTAAAAGTCAGCGAATCCAGTTACTCTTCTGTTTACTGTTGTCCACAATGTATTAAAAACACATCAGCAAACCACAGTGTTACACTGGATGACATGTTTCTTCTTTATGAAAAATGTGGGAACTATGGTTTATCTATAAACAGCTCCACCCACATAAAGGCCATCACTTTCACAGCACTCTTTACTCTCTCCGAGCTTCCAGTTACTCAGCAAATGTATAAAAACCACATATGCAAAGGAACAAAAATGTGTACTGTACCAAAGAGAAGGCGGGGAAACACCCTGTACAGTATGGCTTAAAGTCACCAATGCAGAATTCTTGTAGCTGCCCCTCTCTGTATAAAACTGGTCCCAACCGTGGTTAAAACACACATACTGCATTAGACCAGACACTGCAAGTGTGAACAAAGTAATATTAAACACTTCGTAGAGTATATTAAGAACTGTGTCTCTGGACTGTGCTACATCTCCAAAAGACAAAGCGAGACCCATCGGGACCAGTGGGCATAGGAACAAGTATGAAACAGAGACCTTTGTTGAGATCCTGTGTTCCTATTGCCAAGGCAACAACCTCCCCGAGGATCTGTGGTGAGCTGGAAATCTTTTAAACATAAGCTCAGAAAGTTGCCTTAATAACCAGCATTCCTCTAAAATTTTCCATATCTTTTATGTAGTATATTGTTTTCATAACTTTTCTTCTGCTTTTGATTTAAGGTGTTTTTCTTTTTACTACATGCATTGTGTATAATTTAACTACTTTGTTCTGAGTTACTATGTGATTTATATTATTACCCTACATGTGCTATATATAAGGTTGTCCATTGATAGGAATATAATATTCCGATATTATATTGAAAAATTACAAAGACCTCAGTATAATCAACTGAAAACTAAAAGCTTAGTCATAAACATACAGTATGGTAAAATTGGTATCCCTGTTTTGTCTACAAAATCCATCTATACACAAGTAAAATGTATCCACCTAGATTTTGTCGTCATCCTTTTCTTGAAAACATTCTGTCCATGGCTTCTGAAAATGAAAATATTCTTTCAGTTATTCTCCATTTCTCACTTAGTGCCAGAGGAGCTACAAACTTCTCATCGTGTGCATAAATGTTTAGCTACATTGTAGTCCAGCTGGACACTGGAATGCTTTGGAAAATGATCAAGTTGTAATAATAACATGTGAAATTTTGTCAAATTGGGAGAAATGCAACAGAACATTTTGACTGCGGGACGAAATCAGGAGAAAGTGGTGAAAAGTCAGAAAAGTATGGGTTTGATACAAATCAGCATATGAGAATCTACATGTATTCCTTGATGTCACCTTGGATATTTAAAGCTAAACTAGACATTTTGTATAATGTGGTATGAAAAGAAAAGTAAAATATAAGTATCTCGAATGTCTACAGTCGTTGTAAAAACCCAGAATGTACTTGCTTACATTCTAATGGGGCCTTTTAATGACCTCAAAGGGTTAAAGTTTTGCACTTTGGCTGAAATTCTTATTTGAAAACTCTCTTTGCTGTTAATTGGTTACATGTAGCCACTTTGTGGGCTTATTCTAAATTCCTGATGCTAAATGTAACTTTGCCATTTAGCAGTTTTCAACATTTGATACATGGCACTGATGATGGTGTTTGAATGGCATAGACTGAATATATACTGCTGGAACTTGTTCTCTGAGAGGAGTCAGTTTAGTTGAATTGAAAATGTATGGGTTTCATTGCCCCTGCTAGCAAACACAAACCCCAAATATGATTAATTTCTTTTCTAACTCTGTTTGGTAATGCAAAAACTCAGGCAAAAAAGAGGCCTTCATACACTGCAGTAATGAAATGGTCCAGCTTATCATTCAGCATCAATCAAACACCATGACGTGCATAATCAACACGGCCCATTTGCTGAGTCACAGTGTAAAAACATTCCTGGAGCTTATTAAAAAAAATCAATTCAAATCAGTGCTGCTCCATTTATTTACCTGTATTAATGAATTGTACATACCAGAAAACTGTTGCACTGACCAGTGTGAAATTGCAAAATCACTGCAAAAAAACTCATTTAAGGCTCAACGTTGAAAATGTATTGTGGCTATTTTATTCATTAACCTGCATTAATAATACATTTTAAGAATAAATAATATATTGGTCCATTCATCTATAGCACAAATTTGAGTTTAATTGAAATTTTTCTTATGCTATTGTATCATTTATAAACCATCAAATGACCCCTTAAAGTTCATTTACTTCACTGATTGGTGTATTTTTAGATACATTCATCTGTGATACAGTAATTTCTAATTGCTCCAGCTAAATGCTCTAAAATTACATGTACATGTACTGTATGGCTGACAGCCCACAGGCATATGCAAGTTTTTCCCATGACCCTTTGTCATGCACTGCAGCTCTGTGATTTTATCTAGGGACAAATGGTCCATTTAGTAGCCTGGACATTAGGATCTGCATTTGCCACAGTTTTGTGAAGGTTTTTGATTACACACTGATTTTATATGTATTATAAAATGAATATGTATATATGATACATGGTCAAAATGAGTGAACTATTGATTTACTAATACCAACCTGGCTTTTATGTTTCTAAGGTTAAATGATTCGATAATTAAATGACGCTTCGCCAAATGGTTTATGGTTCTATTTAGGCATTCACAGCTATTAAGCACTTTGTGAAGCATCTTGGTCTTGTATTATACAGAAAATGTTCACAGTGACTTCAGACATTGTGTGTTAAATTAAATTTAATCAAAGCTTTGATAAGGAAAAACAAGGAGTGGAATAACAAAAATATGATAAAAAAATACTTTGATCTTTGTTTAATTGTCTGTTGTGAGTCAGATACAACATTAATGTAATCTTTCATATGGCTTTATAATTGTTAAATTACACCATATGAAATGTCTGTTGATATTAGAGATGGCTGAGGGATTAGATACAGTTATGAAAACAAAATGTATCGTGCAAAATTTCCATCTATCCATCCATCCATCTTTTGAACTGCTTCATCCCTGCAGGGGTCGCAGGCGTGCTGGAGCATATCCCAGCTATCATATGGGGGAGAGGCGGGGTACACCCTGGACAGGTCACCACTCCTGTACATATGGTGCAAGGAAGCAAAACAAGCAGTAGCCAAATGTATATGAGTAGGTATGTACAGCTACCTGTTCCACTATACTACTGAGGTTCTATTAGCAGCAGAAACATGCTCCCAGGATCAAATACTGGACTTCAGTCTCATCACATCAATGTCACACGTGTGCACAGTGCAGCTCCCCTCACACAGACACAAACACACAAACACGCTTCCCCTCTTCTCACTCAATTCTTAGTTTAGCTGTATCCACGGGGACTGACTTCCAGCTACACACACACACACGCACACTTGTCCCATCCCATTTCTCTCCTGACTGATCAAAAGCAAAGCACTGTCAATCATACACACGACTCTCCAATCTGCACTTTGTCCTTGGTTATAGAAAGCAGTCATCCTCTCTATTCCTTTTTGTTCACTCCATCATTTTCCTGCTTTCTGTCCCTTGTCTGTCTCGGCCTCCCCAGCCCTCTCATATCAAACCCAGTTAGGACAGCTGTCGGGCAGTGGATCTAAACAGCAGGCCGCCATCATGGCAGGAGGTGAATTACTTTGCTGTGGCATTTTAAAGCCCCAGGTCCTTTCCAAACAGTTACATCTGTGTGGTCCCATGTAGCCTCACCAGTTAATGCAGGCCAGACATTGATGTGGACAGTAAACTGTCACTGCTCCACAATTAATGATAAATAGTGACATTTTCCACTGGCTTACTGGTTTTAGGACTGAGTGACTTTTTATCATTTAAAGGAAGATTAGAACTGTTAGCGAGAGATATTTTACAGCTCATTTATCCAAACATTTAGAAATGAATTAATCATTTTAGCTATAAAACAAAGCAAAACTGTTCCCGTAGTCCAAAGTGTGTGTTTTGTCCAGTCACCAGGACTGTTTACTATCATTTGACAAAGAAAAGCAATAAATCAAATGTGAGAAAACTCACAAACACATTTTTACTTGAAAAATGATCAAAATTGAAGCTACAGTATGTTACTTTCTTTTTCATTTGAAGAAATACATTCCAAACATTCAACACTGTTGAAGCCTCCTGTGACCCAGACTCACAGAACAGCCTGCCAGTGGTGCAGAAACACAGTATATCCTTACAAAGTTTTCTGAGCAAAGCTCACCCTTCTAACCAATAAGAGGACAGCTGGACAGTGGTGGAGTGTGGTGGAGCGTACCAGAGCGTAGAGGAGCAGGGAGAGTGAGGACTGGGCGAAGCTGAGTGGATTGATTTCAAGTCTTATGCTACTGCTAGTTTAAATACTTCTAGTTGCATATTATTTTTAATGAATTAATAATTAAAATAGTTGACTTTCTGCCAAATGACTAATTAATACATTTACTCAATGTTTCAGCTTTGTTATGTTTTTTT
>OMLM01000593.1:111156-144535 GCA_900302695.1 Helostoma temminkii
AAAATGTTCTATGTACCAGGGGAGGCCTGCAGTATTGTTCAGCCCCTCAGAATCAGTCTGATGTGGCTTAAAATTATTATATATAAAAACTGGTTGGAGGGTAAAGCTGTATCGCACCCTTGAGAAGTCATTGACTTGCTTTTATTTTTCTCATTATTTTAATTATTCATTTATTCAGACATCTTGGTGTAAATTAAATTTGTTCACAAGCATCCCATTTTCAGGTTAATTGCAATTTAGAAGAAGATGAGGATTCACACCTGCCACAAAGCTACAGTAGCTCTCCCTCAGTCTGAATCAGACACCAAACTCAGTGAATGAATCCCCATAAAAACCCAATGTTTTTATGTGGTTTAGAGCATGTCTAGCTAATTACTAAATCATACTAGATATTTACAGATACTAGAGATGTAAAGATTAAAATATTTAGATTGATTCATAGTCATGTACTAGTGTTTGGTCTCTGTAATTATTGCTTGTGTACAGTACATATGACCTAGCAAAGAACCCATTTACACTGTGTATATAAATATTATCACTTACATGAAGTATGTACATGAACTGCTCAGATCAAGTACGATGTCTAAGCAGTAGTTTTGTAATTGGGAACCTTTTAGATAATCATAAGAAAAAGCAAACAACTAATCTTGCTTACTGCAATGGTCTTCTAACAGGACTACCAGCAAACACAATCAAACCGTTCCAGATGATCCAAAATGTAGCAGATGATCATCTTTGATCATCCATAAAGGACATAAAACAGCATGTCCTGCAACTCTAATGCCTATCTAGGTCATTTGTTTCAATGCTGCCTGTATGACAGAAGTGACTATTTATTGTACATAACAGAGCACCCACATATGGAAACTACATAGCTTTTGACGTCAGAAGCCAAATTAACAACTTCAAAGCAACTTAGTTAGTAGTTTGGCATAATCACATCTGGTGTTGTTTTAGCACTAAATAAAAACAGAAGGAGTTACTACAAATATTAGTGCCTTTAAATGACTTTAATATCATTAAAAAGTTGTATTATACTTGACTCAAACTCCAGTCACCTGTGAGAGAGTCCTATGTGTTGTTGTGCCTTCATCTGCCTTAACCTCCTTCTGACAAACTTTGGTGGCATAACATTCAGTTTGGTGTCCAGATTTCTAGACTACAGCTTTATTAAATGTTTTACAGTTATGTTTAGAACTTACAAGATTAAGCATAAGCAAATAACTGGTCTGGTTTTATAGAGGAAAAAAAAAAACAACTATGTGCAACATATTTGCATCTACATAACATAACCACAATGTTTCTCTGACCTTAACCAAAGTGCTTTTATTACTTGAACCACCACCAGCACCACTCTAACTGGGAATCAATCTCACTGTCAGCTGTCAAACTCAGCTGCATTTCTTATGCCTGCCACTCCAAACACCTCCTTGCACATCCGTTTTGGTTAATAAATACAGCTTTTTATACCTTCAAAGACAGTCTTACCAGATTTATACCCAGATTCTCAGAATAAAATCCATATAGCGTTCACATTTAATACAAAATACAAGTGCGATAGCAATTTTTACTATCTGCACTAGTATCCATATTTACATTTCATTCCTCATTCCCCAACAACTTGAGAGCTTGTCAGTCTGAATGATTTAGTGATGGGAACAGCCATAGGTTTGTGGGAATAGCTCACCTATTGTGACCTCAATACTAAATGGCGTTGAAAGCTATGCAAATTAAATGATACACATACTTCTTTCCAAAGACAAGGGAAAACGTGATTATCAATATTTAAAAATCAGTCACACTGAGTCCATGCTTGGCAGTGAATGGGTTTTAATTTACATCTAATCTCATGTACAGCGTTCAAACGGCTGCATTATAGCACAGACACATGTAGTCAATAGATTTTCTTCTATTGATAATACACCGGCCTTTGATGTGGACTGTTATTTCTCACTAAAATTTACAGAGCGTTGATCAGCTGGAGCCACTTCAAGAATATGTCTTTGTAAAACACACAAATGGTTTGCTGAACAACATCTTCCAACAGACTCCGTTTTATTGTACAATAATTCACAGACACATTGCCATGGATAAGAGGCTTTTACATAATGTGGCTTGCTATTCATTCCAAGAACAAAGTGGAGCCCCTCCTCATGTCTCACTACCAAATCTGCGGGCGAGCTCATGATTAATGTGTAATTGACTTGATGAATGGGTTTCCCATTCCGTGAATCCATCAAAATACTCCTTGATTAAGCGTCCTCTGTGCTTCTGATTAAAAACCAGCAAGATCAGCTTCATTTAAACACAAGCACAGACCCATCATGTTTCAAAATCTGGTCACGCCCACTGATTATCTCCTTGCAATGTGGGATAATCAATGCACTTATACTCCTGGTATCGGCGGTGACATAGTTGTCGTTGTAAGGGATACTTTGCATGCAGTGTGGCGGAGAATCAGCCCAGTTTTAGCAATCAGTCATGCCAAGAGGCAGAATAGGATGGATAGTGAAGCAGAGGAGGAGATGGATACTGGAGGGTTTTAGAGGTGAGAATGAGATGGAATAAGATTCAGACAGGGACAGAAAATGGTTCCAGAGAGTAAGACTGTGTAGTGGAGAAAGTTTGATGGGAAAAGCAAGGATTCAGAGGCAGAGATGAGGGAGAGGTGCTGACAGGAGGGATGATGAAAAGACGCATGGAGATCTGTCATGAGGTATTACGAACAGAAAGGCCAAAGATTGTATATGATACTCCCCTGCTCAATTGTTTCTATAGAAATCTATACCTCACACTCCATCTCTGCTTAGAGTGTCAAAGTGTAATTACAACAAGATGATGACCAGGATCTCACACTCATGGCGGCCTTTATTATACAGTAAATTACCTGTGCCTGGCTTCAGTATTATAGATTCCTATAGTACACTGCTGGTATAATTTGAACTGTATTTGTAGATGGAGAATAATGTGTTGGACATAGCTGCCTTAGGATGCTAAATGAATTTTGGTGTGAGCTAACAATCATATAGATACAGTAGTATTGTATCATGTCTTATGCCATGTCATACAAAACTACTAAATTTGTAAAATTTTGTAAACTGCTTATGTTTTTAACTTTGGGTGAGCATGGTTTTCTTTTTTTTTTTATGTTCAGCATACAAAATGGCATAGAAACATAGAAAAAAAACAAACAAAAAAAAAACCAAAACACATTTATCAAAGGCTCCATGAACACAGACTAAATCATATTTCACTCAGCTTTGTATTAGCTGTATACAAATAAAAAATCATTGTTGCAGTGTCCAGTCCTCGATGTTACATAAATGGCCAAACGGAATACAGATACCATAAAACATATCCATATACAAGACATCAACCATTACTCAATCTGTTTTCTAATATCATGTTTTCCTTAATGTTACTTGACACAGAAAACAATGTTTTGTCTGTTATTTTGTTGTGGTGGACATATCTAAATAGTATAATACACATAGTAGTGCCTCAATTAACAGGGAGAAGAAGCCAATCAGAGGCACAGACGGAAGCAGCAGGGAGTTCAAAATGCTTAATTGTTTCAGTGTTAACAAAACGTGTTGGCATAGCAACACAAACTGAGAATTTAAAAGTAAAATGACTTAAGCTGCAAATTCTGTTTTTGCACAATAATCCTGATACAATCACTGACAAAACACACTGTGGGCACTAATCTTGAGGACATTTAATTTATAATTGTTTTAATTGCTACTCTACAAATAAATCTGTGTTGACTTAGCTAAATTGGAAGTAACTGTACTTTTCATTTGTGATAAAATTGCCAATCCCTTACACTATAAGCGACAAAGCATTATGTATTGTCTGATAAACACATTTGCTGCATCGTGATAAATATTATAAATATCACACACCTAGCGTTGTATCAAATAACAATAGTCGCTGGTAATAATGATCTCCATCAACACCCAGCGATGTCCTGAGACTTTCGACTATCAGAGATTTTCTCTTTCATTCTCTTTGTGGTCACCAAGCTGAGTTTCCAGAGCTTGGGAGATAATGAGACTTTGGCTTATCTCTGCATACAAGAGGATTCATTAACACTCAGATGAGTATTGGCGGCAGAAGCACATCTCCTTCTTTTCTCTTCTTACCTCCCCTTCAGTTAGAAGTCTTATTTTCTTGGCAGACATTAGTCAAGCTCATGTTTTCTTGCCTCATCTCAAATTGTTAATCTTGTTTTCATCTGATTTTCACCCTCTAATCTGCCAAATTTAACACCCACTCACTTGCTCCCTCTGACTTTTTCCTCTCCTCTATCATTCAAGCTTATCTGTCTTTATGACTCATTTTTTCCATTTCTCTCTCTATACTCAAACTATTTCACCCTCACCCATTCTCCCTTTCCCGCCACCCTCCCTAATTTCTTCCTCGTACTGATCATCAAACAGATTTCCATTTCCCCTGGAGAGCAGGAACAGTCACTGTGAGCTGCTCTTGATCTCTGTCCAAGCTACTCTGTTTGACAGCTTACAAATGAGCCTGACCCCTTGCAAACAGGACACACACACACACACACACACAGATTCTCTACACAACCACAAGTGAAGTGCGGTTGTAACCTCTGTCATGAAACAAGACCTTTTCTGGCCTCGCTGCTTCAGAGACATCGACTTATTGTGCTGCACACTGATGTCTCATTTTCTGACTATGTGACCTCTCACCCTGTGGTGCCACTTTTGACCCCTCATGGTGGAAAAGCGGAGAGAACAGAGGAAGAGGCAGTGTGTAAAACATGCACAAATATAAATAAAAACCCAAATTTAAACATTTCTTCTGTGCAGCCTACATTTCACAATTCATTATCCGCTTTACTACAACCCACTGTGTAATTCACTCCTCCAAAATGCGTTTCCCACAACAGCACTGCAGCATTAGTATCACTGGAGCTGGATCACTGTAACTGCGACATCGGCCCACTGTGCCTCCTGACATTATGTTCACACAGATGCCTGAACAGCCACCAATGCTCTTCTGCAGTTGTGCCATAGATGAAAAATTCATAGAGAGCCCTGGCAAAAATCCCTGTGCAGTTTGATCCCATAAATATTTATTTGTCTGTTAACGATTGTGCCATAGAAGAGAAAAAGAAGACCGCAGGGCAAAAGAGGTCAAATAAAACCACTTTTTCTAGGTGACTGGCCATATCTGAAAAACAGTCTATCTTCTGTCTGTATGAAAAGAGAACAGGTGAAGCTTAAGCTGTAGCTTTGAGCTATAGCACATACAATATTACAATCAGTATTACTATTAATAAATCATGTGTTATGTGTATGCATGAGCCCATTTTGACCTATTAGGATGGGGTATATTTGCTGTACACTGACATTGTTCACATACATGTGTAGTTTGTGTCTGTATGGAGGGGTTAAAAAGGTTAGCCTCATGGGAAAAGACGATGCCCTAATCCTCCCCGGCTGAAAAGGTAGTGCCTTCTTAGTGAACTTCTTTTCTCAGAGGAATAAGACGTAAAAGAAGAAAAGGAAAAATTTCTCAACCGATGAGGAAAAGATAAAGATGTTACCGATTGCACAAAGGATTGCATGACAAAGAAAACTATAGTGACAACAGCATCGATGGTATGTGAGGTGTTTTAATAATGTACTGCCCCAGCTGGACTGACGCAAAATTTAAATTTGCATTTGCGTTATTTTCTGACAACTTTCACAAACAATGCACCAAATCGATGTTGGCTTCACACAGGCATTGTATTGCATGTCCAACTGCATAGTTAACAGCAGGTATATCCCCAGGTTTAGTGTTACACTACAAATTAAATATACCTATTACATGCATGGGTCTGACTTGCATGCTTTTAGTTAATTTCCATTTTTCCTTTTTGGATGCATCAGCAAATATCCAATGATATATTGCGTATTATTATTAGAATGACACGTCCATAATGTGTAATTTGGTGGTTGAGAAATAAGTGTCACGGTTGCACTTTGACATTTCACAACCACTGAAAGTTTTTGCTTAGAATCTCTCACAACACTGACTCCACCCTGTGAAGTATAGTTTTGGATCATGAACAAATCCTTCCTTCTTCCAGGTTAAAAGCAGATTAACCTCTACCTTTGGCAGTTCATAAACTTTGTTCCAAAATGTCTGTGGCTCATCTTTGCCGTTTACAAACTGTAACTGGTTATTATTGCTAATGAAGTGTTAGTGGAACGGTGGATTGTGTTCCCTTCACCCATGGTCCTTTGAGGTTGATGTCACCGACTGTTAGTTTGGGATTCTCTTCACAGCTTTCACACTGCTTCTGTCATCAGCTGTTAATGTTTTCCTTGACTAACCTCTTCTATGTTGCTCAGTACACCTAGGGTTTCTTTTTCAATACATGGTGCATTGTTGTACTGGCCACAGTATGTGTTATTGTTGTTTTCCTCTCCTTTCTCAGGTTTGAAATGGCTTGTTTTTATCCCATATACAACTCTCTTCACAGGTAATACAGTCTTCACAGCTAAAACCCAAGGCTAAAACCAAGAGTAGTCATTTCAGACCATATATTGTTTGTACATACTCAATACTCCTTTTGCTTAAAAACTGAGTGGTCAGGTACAATGATATGTTTTATGCTGCTTAGTGAATCTAGATGTAAATGCCAGAAAACAAAAGCTGAAATTCTGTCCCCGTTGTGAATATAATCCATCACTATAAAAATATGGATAACAAAACTAAAGAGGATGTCCAGATTCTTCCTACAATGTCCTGCTTTATCACGTTAACCAAACAGGTGTGAAGGACTTCAGGAAAGACCCAGAGACACAGGCCAAATGTTGGAAAAGAGAAATCATGTTAACGCTCTGAGAGCATGACACAAAATATATGCTCTGATGAAATCAAAATTGACCTTCAGTTGGTGTTGTGCCTGACAGAAGCCCGACACAGCACAGCTCATCATTCACATAACACCATCCTACTGTGATGCAGGCAGGTAGAAGAATCAGGCTGGGGAAGAAGGATTTTCAGCGGCTGAGACTTGCGACAATTGAGGGAAGAGTCAACTGAGACAGACACAAGCTGATTACAAAGAGAAATTGATTTAACATTGTAGAGACAGGATAAAGTGTGTACTGTACCATGATATACAAGAAAATAACTAGCAGATGGCTTCAGAACAAAAATGTAAAGATTTATGAGTTCTCCAGGCAAAACTCCAGACTTGAATCTTGTTCGGAGTTGCGCTATGCATTAAAATAGCTGCTCACAGATGATTCCTAAATCTGTGAGGAATAATGAGGAAATATATGACAGAATGCAGATCTGCTTGGCAGACGTGCAGTTTGTGATGCCCTTTCTGTCTTATGCTTTTGGATTTCATTTCCCGCATGTCATTATGAGGGTTTTAGTACAGATTTATGAAACTCAAGTTGAGTTGGGAAATATTACAATAGGGCTTTGTCAGTCAGAGAATTTTTTTTTTACCCTTTGTATTGAGGTAGGTTTAATCTATGATAACAGCTGCAACTGTTTTTGCTTTTAGTATCAAATCCAATTCATCCAATCCTTATGAATTCTGCATGACCTACCCCATTCCTTCTGTGAATACTGCCCATAAACTCTTTGCACATACGGGACACCACAGTTTTTAATGAGAGGCTAATAATGCTACAGTATATAGTGATGCTATCTTTAATGTTCCTAATGTTTGGCATGAAAGCATGATAAACCACTGTGCACCATGTGCTATGTTATGGTGGATTGGCAAAAAATTCTCTGCAGCAAAACACACCGGGAATGACCTGAAAATGGGACACAAACAAGACAAATCACTGCCATTGAATCCAGAGCTACTGCAAAAAGAATAGTGAAAGAATCAAGATAAGTAAAATTAAATTACACAGGTAGTGGTCACAAAGTGATGGAGGTGTGCTTGCTTGTTTCCATGACAAACTGTCATGGCCTCAAGTTGCCCTTTTAAATACTTTAATACAGAAAATAACAATTTTTGCAGCTTTCACTTGCTTATGAAACTTCTTTGCATTTAAGAAGAAAAAAAAGCATTGCAATGTCATCTCAAGTTTTTCAGAAAAATTGCCATGAAATTGCTGCAACAATCATCCTAAAAAGTCTTGGAGGGCCTGATAAGTCATTCAGTCTCTTAGTCTATAAGGAATCCAAAGCTATGTAAGGTATTTTAGTGTCAAAACAGAAACCTCCATTCTTTCTAATTCAACGATTATATTACTCAGCTAATTGTTTCCACGGCAGTGTCTCCAATCGTTATTATATTTCCAAGAAGCACTGATTTGATTGTTTTTAAACAATGTCACTTTAATCACCTGAAACAGATGTTACTGTGTGGTTTGCTTAACAACTGTAATGAATGATATACTTTCCATCTATTAAACACTAATGACATTTCCATCAGTATTAACTGTATTTTGTGTTTAATGCCAATTAATATTAGTATGGCAACACATTAAACTACTTTGGTGCTAAGCATTATACCTGCTTAACACTGTCATTGTGCCTGTACTGTAGCATGGTGGCTTCTAGTCTATAGTTCTTTATGTTATGTTCTATACACATGGTAAATGTCACCATGTTAACACTGCCATTGTGAGTATGTTGACATGCTGATTCAGGGATTCATTATATATAAAAAATGAGACCCTGGACACAAACAGATAAAAGCTGCCCAGTCATGCTATTTAGAACTGCTGCACTATGGTATATTTTTGGGCCTCCTTCGTGTTGTTTGGTGTACTTTTGTGGCTATAGTTGGTCTCCATTTAGTTGCTTTACCACTCACTGAAAATGTATCTGATTTTAACTAAACTCAATAACTTCCAGACTTAATATCTTTGTATAGAGGCTCTGACACAGAAGCTTCCAGACCTCTGGGCCCTTGAGCCCAGTTGACCTGTTCGGTAATCCATCCATGCCAATATGAGATTTTAACTTAAAGTGGCTGTGTAATTTCATCTCCACACACCCACTAGCATGGTTGTAGAGTCTTTGTTTGGGTGATTTGCAGTTTCATCTCATTATCCAATGTCATTTTTAGAATGACTTTTTGCATTGTGCACATGCAGATTTTTCACATTCTTTTCAGAAAACTGAAAACAGAGAAATAATGACAGTACAAGAACTTTTAGCTCAATTATTGTAAATACTGTAGACAACAATTTCAGTGATTTCCCTCAGCAGCAGTTGGTCATATTCTGTCGATAGAAGGAATCTGCTGCATTCACCAACACACCAATCTATTCCATGGTGTTGATTTCAGGGCTTCATGCAGATAATGAATGGTGTTATTTACTGAAGGGAGGCTGCTGTGGAGCAGAGAGAGAGGAGATGGCTCGAAGGCAGGCAGATGTGTGTGTGTGGTTCAGTGTGTAGCACAGTGGCCCTGAGCTAAACTAGCCTCCATCGTACTTCTTCCAGGCAGGCTCGTCCTGTCTCTCTCACACAGACACACACACATACTCAGACTACTCCTCAACACCTCCCAGGCACATGCAATTGCACACACTCCTACACAGCATCTGTCCTCTGCTGGCTCAAGAAGCCCATGAGGTGCCCTAGTGATGAGCAGCTCCAGTAGTGATTTGGCTAAACTGACAGCAGCAACACAGCAAAGTGTGTATGCATGGGTATAAAGATGCACATGCATACACACTGTGCTGGTACAGTATGGAGTACATTGAAGTGGCTTTAAATGTGTCTGGATTGAGTGTTAATGAGTGTGTGGATGTACCACGTGTCTATACCTACATACAGTATGCGTGTAAGAGTAATTCTTTGTGCGTGTGTTTGTGTGTGTGCACGTGTGTGTTGCAGCAGTAATTTGACTTGAGGCTGACAGTAGTGAAGCAGCGAAGCCCCCCAGCAGGTGTTGTCTAACGTTACAAGAGGAATGGAAGACGTATAGTGAGCACTTTAGCTCTGTTTGCTGCTCTGTTCAAGCTGACAGATAGCAGAATGTCAGCTTGTCAGTATGCACCATAGCAACCTCAGCACTGCGCACACACTCCATATTTTGATTCAGTGTTTAGAGAGAACATATTGGTTTATTGGTTTATGTGAAGGAGATTTGGCAAATTGCATGTAAACACACGACAGTGTGCAGAGTTTATTTTAAAAGGACACTGTTTAGTGTGTGTATACCTTTTATTTCCTTGCTGAGTGACTGGATTTTATGTCTATGGTTAAACCAGTGACCTCTATTTAAAGTCCATTATTAAAATCTGTGAAAAAATATGTTAAACACGTTTTAAGACATTTGTAAATATTGTGCAGCAAAACTAAGACTCTACAGGCTTTTTTGTGTTTCTTTCTTCCTTTTTTTATTTGTTTTATCACCTATTATTTTTTATTTGTTTTACTGGTCACTGCTATTAATGTTTAGTATAAATAATCTGCTCTACTTAAGATAATGGATGGATGGATTTGTATTGTGGTTTATGGCATAAAGACATGGTTGGAAGAAGTACAGTGAAAGTGGTTGGATCGTGTATTGGGTTTTTGGTTGAATTAATTTGTTTTCCTGATCCATGCCCATCTCAGACAGAGTCGGTCTTGTAGCCTTTGATGTGGTGGCCATGATCTTGACTACTTAATTAGTGAGTTGGTAGGCTCGTAGTGTTTCCAGCTGTTATCCGAAGCCAGCATAACTGCTGGTGGTAGCTTCCAGACACGTGTACAGAGCCTGGGTGGTCAAGCACCTGCTCTTTTGCCTTCAGTCTTGATAAGTGCCCTTATTCTTTTAATCTAATGTTTTAATTAAAAATTTTTATTAAAATTAAAAAAAAAAAAGTATTTTATCTTACAGCATCAAATTTCAACTAACAGCGTGAATGATGCTCGACAAGAGCATAACAGTTCTAATTGAGACTGCACAAGCCCCCATCCCTCCTCCCATGGATTCAATGGGTAACTCTCAAACCCAGCATCATGTGCAACAGCTTCTATACCCATCTCCCTCATCTGGCTGCCTTTGTCAGTAACAGACAGGTAACAGAGACTTTAGCCAAAATATCTCCATGGTACTGAATTCCTCTTTCCCTTCTTTTACAGTCTTGTTGTTTCAGCTTGGACTGTGTCCACTGCAAGGTCTTCTTCAGTAACATTTGTTCTCTTATCTAGCTCCTACTCCAGATGTACCGCTGTATACAGCTGCAGTAGCATAAACATTAACATGTGTGCTTTTGCAGGTGTTGTTATGCTCTGTGCTGTCTGCATCAGCCAAACCCAATTGGTTCAGCAGGCCACTGTTTGTATTATCAATGCCATTGTGTGTTGTCTGTAAAACATGGGTGAAATGCTAAGTTATATCAAGCACGTTTTAGTGAGGAAGAGTTATTTTTTATATCTTTTATATCTCTTGTATCTTTATCATTTTATTCCCCAGCCCTGCTCTGCCCTGAGCAGGTAACTCAATGTAAAATAAAAGAGTGCGCAAGACACAGACTGAGACACAGTAAGAAAGACTTATATTAAAAAAACACAATGTCGTGGTGATCGCTCCCTCACCTCTGTCTCACAGTCTGTTCATCACCGTGTTCGCAGTACAGTCGTCATGTCTGTAGTACTGACGTCAAAGATAATAACAACTGTTCTCTGGCTCAGTCAAAAATAGGAACAAGTAATGAATGGTGAATTGTATTTCTGACCAAGCACTCGTATATGAACAGCTTCCATGTAATAGCAGCATGGTCATGTCAAGTACTCTGGTATTTTCCGAAGCCTCACATGCCCATCTTCACAGACGAGAATTGTCTGATTGTTGCAAAACTGCCAATTTCCCTCTCTTAACGTCACTCTCTATCCGAATTATCCGACTGTTTGTTACCTCTGTCTTTTTCGTCTTCTGCTGTCGCCGTCTCTGCCCATTTGTGTCTGACTCATGTCATTCTTCATGTCTTTGTCTCCTATTCCCGCTGTCATTTTTACTCAACTGCATCACCTCTGCTGTATCTCCCTTTTGGATTTTTCAAATTTCCAGCCTTCCTCCACTTGTCTACTCCTCCCTACCTGTTCTGCCTCCCAAAGTCATCCTAATTAGTGTTTAAAGCTCCTGCTTCCCCACGGCGAGGTCGTCTGTGCCCATAAGCCACCGCTGCCTTGTCTTCGCCAACTCTAATGAAAGAGCCCTATCTTCTGCCATCAGGGTGTGTATGTGTAAGAGTGAAAAGAGAGACCACTCACACATCATTAACAGCATTACGTCAATTACACAGTCTGACAATGAGAACTAGCTGAGAGAGATTGGGAGTGAGTGAAAGGAGGGAGGAAGGAAGGAGAGGGGAATCGCTGAGGGAAAGTATAAATGGAGAAACTCTGCAGCACAATTGTAACCGTTTTATTCACCTGTCAAGAGCATGTAAAACAGCTACAGTACACAAAACCAATATCTCAACTGCATTGAATCCAATCCTCCATTTATGTTTAAAAAACATATTCATACATATTCAACAGATATCCAGGTTTGATGGAATCCACACTGACACATCACTATGACAGAGACACAGCAGCACATGGGAAAGTGGGTATTTCTGAGTCCTGATGCAATCATACCAGCATAATATTCTTTTTCTCTCATCCTGTATCTCTTTGCATGACAGTGCTTTCCACTGCATCTGCAACTGCAATAATGGTAACAAGATTTGACTCTTGTCATGATTTTCCACCCATTGTTCCTGCTCTATGGTTGCTTTCAGTTTTTTTTATCTTTTTTTTTTTTTTTTTTTAAGAAGGACTGATGTCTGGCTTTTATTAATCACTGAATTTCCTAAGGGAACAAGGAGCAAAACAACAAAGGTTGGATAAAAAAGAAGTAAAAGGAGACACGATAGAGGTGGAGAAGATGCTGGTGGAGGGAGAAATGACTCGAATCAATATCACAAATCTACAGGGATTTGAAATAGTGCCCAGGGACAGTTTAGGAGCAGCACATCCGCTACCAATTGTGTGTCTCACGCAAGGGGCAAGGCCAGTCAGGCTGGTCGACCACAGCTCTCAACAAATCAATAGTCCTGCATTATGTGTGTTTATGTGTGTGTATGCATGCACTCTAGCTTCCCACAATCCCAACATCCACTGATGTTGGGAGGTGAAGGATTGGGTGAGAAAATTATTCAAACAAGGGGGTTGTTAAGGGAGCAGGGGGTAAGTAAATGATGCAATAAAGGTCCTCAGGGTGGTTTTTAAAGAATAGGTGCTTTAGTGGATGAGATTTTATATTTTTATCTTTTTGAAATTAGGTAGTTTAAAATCCAGGAAATTAATTAAGTGTTTTACAAATGTTTGACATGGACCTCCAAACTGAAATAAAATATTAACTGTTAAGCTAATGTAAGTTTGGATGATACAGTTGCTAATATGACAACATATGACTACATATAAACATAGATTTCTTGACAAAGAAAATTAAATCTGGTTATAAAAACCAAGATATGAATTAAATGGGATATTTACATATTGTTGGCATTTCTTTACTGCAATTTCTTAATCGTTTTCTGGTGCAATATTTGAGTATATCAGCAAAATCTGGGCACACCTGGAGGGATAATCGTATGGGGTTGTTTTTCAGCACACCAAGACATTTTGGACAAGGATATGCATCCAACTTTGTGGCCCTTTTCTGTTCCAACTTGACTGTGCCCCAGAGGACAATATAGACACAGGTTGATGTGTTCAGTGTGGAAGAACTTGACTGGTCCGCACACAGCCGTGACCTCACGCCCATCTAGCACCTTTAGGATGAACTGGAACAAAGATGAACTGAGGTTGGAGGCCTTCTCCAAGGCCTTCTCAGTGCCTGACCTCGTAAATGCTCTTCAGAATGAATGGGCACAGATTGTAACACAGAAACACTTCTAAATCTTGTGGAAAGCCTTCCAAGAAGAGTGGAAGCTGTTACAGCTGCAAAATGGGGCAACACCTCTATATTATGTATATGTAGTGTAATGGTCACACTGCTGAATTGTTTTTTTTTAAGCAGTGTATCTCAGCCCAGTCAATTTAGTGGTATAACCCTAAAAATAATTAACAACTCCAAACACAGTGGTGAGGTTTTTAAAATACATTCAAATATATTGTATACCATCTGAAATTCTGTAGATTTAAATAGTCGTTAACTGTCATCATTTCATTTTCAATCTGCTTTCGCTACACACATTTTGTGTCTTACTATCAGGCCCATACACTACCAGCATAGAATGTAAAATATAACATCACACAGTAAACTGTAATCTAGACACATGAAGCAAAAAAAACAAATATTGTGATTTCAGCTTGGCTTTAAATGACGTTTTTTCTACATGAGCCATACTTCACACTATATCTTGCGGGCTGAGACAATACTGTATGCCATTTTTCATATCTATTCATTCAAAACTCTGGCAATTAGCATACTGTACTGCAGGCAACAGCTGGCGCTCCATAGTTGAGTGCATTATCTGTAAGCTAGGGAACAAACACATGTACTCTGTTGTTGTTTTGCAAGTCAGAATCATAATTATTGCAAAGCTAAAAAGCAATACAAAAATCAGGCAACACAGCTGAGGGCGCAACAAGAGAAACCGTTTGCATGCGCAGTTATTCTCATCTAGATTATTCTATTGAATGGAAACAATTCATTGGTTTCAGAGCATCAATAATGTGGTAGAGGTGATTAGGCTGTTATCTATCTTCAAGCCGCTGTGCTTGTCACCAGGTATAAGATAATGTGTTCAGTTTGTGTGTGATCAGATATGGAGATGGCTACAGTATGTGTATGTAGCTTATACTGTACACAGTATGTGTAGTTTAAATAAACTTTCACGTTGATTATTCTGAATTTGATATTTTACTATATACAAGCAGCGCTTTGCTGAAGAGCTCATTTCTACTGTGATATTATATCATTTTCCCTAACTTTTATCTTGTCAACCATACAACCACTTCACATGGTTTTACCTGACATAAATTGCAGCATGGTAACTATAAAGTGCTCCATCCCTCTGGTTGGTTGCTTGTAACAGTGGAAATGAGGCACTTGCCTTGCCTGGTGAATTTCCCCTTTGGTTCATTTAGCTGAGTACTACAGAATGGCTTCAGGCAGATTTGATGAGTCATCCATTTAAAATGATTTTTTGATGCTTCTCTTCCACTTAAAGAAACATCCCCTGTGATACTGAACTAAAACACTCGCCTTCAGTAAATTGTCAGTATATCTGAATTTACTGTAGAATACAGTATGATACATCAAGGCAAGTTGATCTAATTAATGTTACGTAACATATTATGTCTTGGAAAGCATGATTGTGAGTTATAGAAAAACACAGGTACATTTATAAAGTTAAGCAATTTTAGTAGTAGAGGCTCTTGTTTTTTTGCAGATGCCTGCACTTTGGGGAGTAAATGTTGCAATATACTGTCAATGCTCACACTGTCCATACTAAGCCTCTGCTCCCAGAGAGACTAAAACTCTTTCTCTCTCATATTTTTTTCAGGTGGGGATAATAGAGCTTTTATATAACTTTATATCTCAAGTGTTTAATTGGACTTGCTGTATGTATCCACATCTTTGTAATAATCCATCCCCATCACTCCTGTTTAGGCCTCTGCCTGACACTTTCTGCTGGTTTTCTTCTCTATCTTTTGCAGAGATACTTTTGTAGCACAGTCTCAAACACTTTGCAAATAAAGTGATGTGATGCTGCAGCTCTTAGAAGTCAAGGAGAAGCTCAGCTGAAGTGCAACAACACTAAAACCCACTTTACACTGCCCATTCAAGGTGAATTACAGTACTTCAACCATTTAATTTCACTGGATTATGAAGCCTTTGTCAAAACTATTTAAATAACACAATTTAAATATCTTCCACAAGTCTTATCTATTGTAACTTATATGATAAAGGATCCATCTCCAATAAGCAGCACCACTGCAGTAGTAAAGAGGGTTTGTATTTTGCTTACGGGCATCCTAAATGTTTCAGGAGACCTTATTAGGCCGTGCTATGGAAAAACCAAAACAGCAGCAGGATCTGCTACTGGTTCTGCCAACAGAGTATTGTGTAATTGCCAATAATGATTTGTGATAAACCAACTGTAAGGCTAAGCCTCAGGGTGAGCACTCTTCATTGTGGGTTGTGAGGAGACTGTCACTCACTGTTCACCGTCTTTGGCCATAAAATACAATGAAACACACACAAACAGACACACACACGTATCCATGCTTACATAAACCATTAACCTCAGCCCTTCCATATGGCTCTGTATAATTACATTCCACAGGTCTGTGTTGTTAAATGCAGGAAATAACCTATAACTGCCCTGATAATCACTCACTGTAAAATAACAGAAATAAGGTCACTGAAATGATAAGGGTCTCAATGAAGAAATCACACACACATAGAAGGAACGCTGTCACTCCTCTTGAGGTGGGTGTGACAAAGCAACAAGGTCTTGACCTTTTCACTACACAGTAATACTTCAATTATTACCAGGGTGCACATTTTGAGTAGGTTTCTTAACACTTTGTGTCCCTTAATTCATCTAACCATAAATTCTGTATTGATTATCCGGTGTCAGCTTGAGAAAGGTCAAACGCAGCAATCTTCACTGACCCTTTTTTATGTGGCATCATCACGTCGATTTTGTGCTTGTGCACTGCTTTGATTTACATCCAGATACCCATAAAATTACTAATATTTCTATCAGATTCATTTATGTATACCCAGTGTTTAAATAATAAACCTCTTAATACAATCTTAGCATTGTCACTGTGAGCATGTTAGCATGCTAAAGTTAGCATTAACTTTAAACTGCTAGGCTGTACCTATTTGACTTTTGCATCTCCAAGGGTTATTGTCGATTGGTTACTGTCTTGTAAAATACTTTTTTGGGGAGGATGAGGATTTAGTCAAGTACAGCCCAGAACAGCTTACCAAGTGGTTTCAGAACACAACCCATATTGGTGGATGTTTACATTTATATTTAGTTCTGCCCACTTGTGATCTCATTACCCAAAAGGCATTTTAAAGCCAAGACATGTGCCAAAACCTTCATCTTAATTGTTGGACTATTTTAATAGTAGGTGAAAATGATTCAGGCCCAAATAATTTAATTTTCTAATCAAGTTGTGTCACAATAGTTTAAGCCTCTAGCTCATACTTAAAGTAGAGATACAACTATTACACGCAAGTTTCTTTGAACTGAGTTTTTTGTGTTTCCCTTGGAATTAAATTACCTGCTTTTTGAGAGAAACCCACACAACAATAGGCACAGAAAGGCACAATAAAGGCAAGCGATAACTGAGCAAAGCTGGTTTCGATAGTGCTTAATCATTTCTGACATAATCTTGATTAAAATACATTCTAACACTGTTATTTTATTTGTGAGACTTTGTGTTCCTTTGATTTGACAAATAATGAGGGAAATGCTTTGGCAACCATATGCAGATAAGCACAGTAGGTGGAAAAACTTCAGCAAGAATTTGAAATGTTAAAGCAAGAAAGTTTGTCTCATATCAGCTCAGACTCATAACAATGTAAGTAGGGAACTTGTGATGTGTGTTCTAGGGATACAGTCAGACAACTTGGTGTTTGAAGTGAATTCTTATGAAAGAAACGGCTTATTGGACTTAATATGTTATGTTTACACACAGCAGAAAAAAAGAGAACATGGCTGCTGATTTGAATTCAGCCAAGAATGGCTAGCATTATAAAGCCCAAGGATATGGAGTGATACAAGGTAGCTGTGTTTCTCCTGGATGTGTATGTGTGCCAGAAATAGGGGAAGGAAGGGCTTCTGTGCTTATATTAAAATACTCTTGGAAAGTTTGACTGTTTGCCTTAGTCTGCCTTACTTGCCAGATGGCCGTGGTTTGTGGTCTGGGACTGCTGTGCCACAGTCCATAAGGTAGCAGTCTCTCAAACCCGTGTAGGAATCCCCGTGTGTGGAGTTGTTTTTTGTCTTCTGCAAATTCGCATTGTCTGTTACAGGCTCTGATGTCTCAGTGCCTAAATTATACAGGATATACATAATGAGGGCTGGATGCTGGTGGTGGGGTTTGGGTGATTCCATTGATGCAGTTAATATTACATGTGCACGCCACTGCACATAAGCCAAGGAGTAAATACTAAAACAAGTATATAGATATATATATACACACAGTAGGTACAGGTGTATCTGAGGAACATGTGCATTATAATGAACACCACTGCTAAGTTAAAATGAACGGAGTGTTCTTTACTTTAATGAATCATGTTTAATAAAGAAAATATTTTTTATAGTTTCATATTATCAGTTTTAAAGAACTGGCAGTGTTTAACTGTCCAATATTAATACTAAATTCTATCTGTGCAGTCTCTTTAAAAAAAATTTAATTTTGAAGTTCCCACCAGGAGGAAGCAGTTTTGAGACAATATCCAGTTTAAAACATATTACTGCTACTTTGTTACAGTGGGAATCTATCATAGACATGATCTACCAATCTGAAACTTTTCATTTTTCATGAGGTAGTATGGGTGAATATGAAGACTCTTGGCCTACTAGTGTAGGTTACAATGAACAATGCAAATGTTGTGTAAACAACAGCAAAACAGCAAACAGCAGTTGCAGGATAAAGGGAGATTGTGGCTGTTTTACAATACAAACAACTTTTGGTGAATACAGTATCACACAGTTAAAAAACAAAAAAATATGTCTATAAATAATTGAAAATAGGCTTTTAATAGTAAAGTATGACAATCTAGCTGTAGATTACAAATCAAATAGCAAAATAATTTTCCCTGAATTACATGACTTTTTGGTTTCTGGATAAATCTGAGGCAGAAAATAGATCAAATCTCAAGCAACATTATTTAAACTTCACATTTTAGCTTGTGGCCGAGGGCCAGTCTACTTTGCTGTAAATCTGAGGCAGGAAATGTGCAGTGTAGTTGCCGATGACTTAATTAATTGATCTACAACACCTAGACGAGCTATCAATGACTGGAGTCATATGTGAGAAGGTATGGTATTATATAAACTATTTAGCATCAATGGCCAAGAATTGTAACATTTGGCAAATTGCTGTAGAATTCATGGCTCAGATCATCCTGACCCTCTACCAGCATTACATGCTACTGTATGCCCCGAATCCATTTCTGTTTTTTTTTTTCCTTAAATAGCAATTAAAGGAAACAGTAAGCAATACTGATAAAGCAGCAGGCTGATGAGAACCAGAACTAATAACTGATAAGTGTATTGAATAAATCTTAGTGATACAATTTAAAGTAAATAACAAATGCTAATTTCATTTAGAAGGGAAAAAAGTTATTTAAAACCTGATTGGTTCATCTTCATGTAGCGAGTCATTAATTCTCTGATTTAAAGGTCAAAGATGATTAAAAGAGTACATACAAAAATCTATATTTTATTTCCGTTTCTTTCCCAGCTGTAAAATTAGTGAATCAACACCAGCTTTTCACTGAGCAAAATATGGCGTCCTTTTGTAACCTTTGTGCCAAAATAAAGAATTCACTGATGATTTCTTTACTTTGCATCAGTTGTTGCTAACCTTTATGGATAGCTGTGAAAAAGACAGCACTGCAAATGATGTCGTGCCTCATGAAGCACAGAGGTAATTGCTATTGACTTCCTGGTTCATCCATGCTTCTTCTCAGTTTACCTCTTTTGCCTCCCTCTTTCCCCTTTTACTTTTTTCTTTATTCATCTGTGTTTATCTCCATTTTGTACTCTATGTTCACTCTTGTTTTACTGTTTATTTTTCATCTTCTCTGTCTGTCCACCTCCCCCACCAAATACCATCCATTTCTTTCCTTGTCACATCCTCCCATCCTCTCTCTAACCATCCATCCCTTCCTCCTTCCCATGTGGACAGACTGCTCTGACCTGTATCTGTCTGGCATGGATGAGTCCCAGGTTTGGTTTAAATGCCCCAATTATTCTCCTGAATTATGATGTCCTGCTCTGGGCTGTGTTGCTCCATCTCTGTGGCTCTCTTATGAAAGCTGGCACAGCACAACAGAACCATTTACAGAGGCCAGATTAAGGGCATGCTCACATGAGCAGCTCTCCCCATGCAGCAGGCAATAGAAAGCTGATGGTTGGTGTGGTAAACTGTCCACATGGAAACATTCTGCACTGCTCTGATGTATGCCTTTTGTACCTTTGGCCTTATGTGGCACCCTTCTCTTTTTTTGTGAACATCTATGTTAAAAAAAAAATCTTTTTCAGCACAAAGTTTAACAAGGTCTCGACACAGAGGCTGGCCACGTAATGCAACATGTTTGTCACCAGTTCAGCAATGCAGCAGCACGTAGCACCATGGAAATAAAAATCCAAGGCTGGTGACACACTCCATACTGAAATGACTTGATACAGTACCTAGTTAGCATCACATGTGGTGCAGTCATACTGCTCTCCCTGCTGGAAGCTGAAGAATACACCCGGCTCACACTTGGATGAGTCTAATATAGCTTAACCCACCCATCTTTTCAAAGCAACTGTGTAATCCAGACTCCATGGTTATATTGCTCATTTTTACCACCAGTGTAATCCTACATTACGACTGAACCCACTAAACCTCGGGTGACATATGTTCCACACTCTGAAAGGTAGTCTAATCACCCAGCTCTTTTTCTTCACCCTATAATTGATCATATCGCTTGTGGCCTTGATTAAACACCCACTCGCACTTCAGAATTAATCATGCATTGCATGAACTTAGCATTAATCACGGTATAACCCCCGCTCCATCTCTATTCCTCAGTTGGACTGTAATGGGATATTCATCTCTTCAACAATTAATAACATCGGCATGGGGCTCCTGCGCAGTAGCCCCATTCTCTCTATTCCCACAGTGTTATTTTAAGCTGGTCGCGGGTGATGATTGAGGGGTCGCAACAAGAGCTTAAATGGGATTTATTAGCGTGGATGCCAGAGGTGAAGAGAGCAAAGAAGTGAAGAAGCAGTAGGGTGACTGTGAGATTGGAAGAAGCAGACATGGGGAAATAGAGAGCACAGAGAGCAAAAAAGAGTGAGGACCTAAAGGTGATAGAGTCATTGGCATGTTTTCACACGTGTGCCCGCTAGAGAGGCATCAATCTTCTTTATCTCTTTTAGATTTTTTATGTCTCAGTGTTTTTCTCCCTGTAATAACCCCCTGCCACCTACTAGGTGATTCATCTGAAACACTCTGCGGCAGAGCTCCTCTGGGCTTTATAGAATACCTGCCACTACGATCTGAAACGGTACATAACGACACACTCGCGCTGAGGAATAAGAAAACCAGAAAATAGATTATTATGCTCTTGTCAAAGATTCACTTGACCGTAACAAAATGAGTGTAGCCTATCATATTCTGGTACTGTTGTGGAGCATAGAAAGCACCTCAGAGACGATTCACCAGTGCAACAACTGCTACCTCATTCTTCAGTGTTGCGATAACATGCATTTTATGCATTAGTGATAAAAGCCCTACAGCTTTTAAAATTCTTATTCCACTCTGACCTAATGAAAAAAACATTGATTGATTCATTACGTGGCCAGAAGGAAAAACAGTGACTAGAAATAACAGTTCTTCTCCACAGGAGTAAACTTCTTTAAACACTAGCTGTTTTTTTTTACAGATAACACTTATATTAACAAATAACATGTTACATACTGTGCTTTAAAGGTGCTGATAGTTAAGTTTTGTTACCTTGTTACCACTCCTGTAGTCGAGTGTTTTTCTAGGCAAATACTTTTACTTTTACTTGAGTATTGCATTTGTGTACTTTATACACCTCTTTCAGAAAAGAAAACAGTAAGCACTGTACCTTCGTATAAAACATGTTTGATTCCTGTGTGAAGTCCTGTTCCAGTCGCTCTGGGTCAGATGTTTGTCCACTTGTCCTGTCACAGCCCAGTTTCTCCCAAGAAACCCATACTTTTTCAGTCCACGCTTTTGGAGTTCTCAGGCTTCTTCTTCAAACAGATTTGCAGCAGGCTTTCCACTGCGAGGTGTACTCCTACCCTTCACAGACAATATTTCAAATGTCTAATATGTCAGGCATATTAAATTATTTTAAATTCTTACATGCCAGGCTACATGCTGATTGGTTTCCAAATTGTCACACTGAAAATCTGAATGTTGGTCTATGACTTGAAAATCACTTCATCACTCTCTGAACTCACAAATGGCTGTTTCCTCTTAGTAGTCACCTAATGATGACATCTTTGCAGAGCCTAAGAAGAGAATGTTGGGAAATGTAGGCAAATTGTATAAATCAACATCCCGTAATTACAACTTGTGGCCACAGTGTCTGCTGTTCAATGACAGTTAACAGACAAATTGTTATATATTTATTTAATTTTATTTTATATCTAAAAGCACATTTTCATCTGCAGTATCTATGGAGCAGGCTACCAATGAATAAAAGATTTATTGTTTTTAAATTAAAAAACATGCACAGTAAGACATCAATATTATAATCAAATTAAGAAAACACGCAAATTCGTAGCTACAGAGAATCCTGTTAGTAACCTTAAGTGACACATAACACTAATGATGGCCAACATACTCAGTACAGCTTAGCTTCTGCATCCTTAAGCCATTATTTCAAACTTATGGTGCATCTAGACTCAGCAGGAGTGAATCATAGTCCTTTGGGCTTCCCACATATGTTTGCATTCATTTTAGAAATGTCATGTAGCTAAATATACATTAAATATATACATAAAATATATACAAAAAAATATTCTTTGAATACAACTAGGTCAGTCTTACAAATGTCATTCAATGTGTCAGTTTTAAAGCTGTAGCATTTGAAATGAATGACACAAGTGCGTACTGTACAATAAGTACTAAGACTATGACCATGTTGTTTCACCTTATTGTTATGCTAACATTTAGTTAAAAATGTGAATACAGTTATCAGCTAACAACCATCCTTCTGTTGCTTTTGGGATCACCTATCACACGATCCAGCTGTGAATGAATTCTGTGGTGCCGGGTGGCACCTGATGCCAAAATCAGGATGTTTCTTGGCTGGTAAAGATGAGTCGGTTGGGCATCAAAGGATGCCATGTTCTTTGAAGCTTCTTGGCACTGGTCACCCACTCCAGCTGCACAGTGCCTCCAGTGGACATGGTACGAAACCATGTGGGCATATATTTTACAACTTGCTACAGTGTAAGGACTCGGCTGGTCAGGATTAAACATCTTGCTTAGTTCACTTGTTCCTTTTTGTAGCTTATGCTTTACTCCTTTCAGCGACATCTAAAGTGTAGATTGCGACCGTGTAACCTTTGATTTGTCCCCTTTGTTATAACAAAATCTTCATGACACACACACTCCAACATAAAACGTACAATTCTCAACTGACCAAAGCTGAACTTAAAGACAAGCTGAAATATATGCTTGAAAAATTACAAACTTGATGGAAGATGGTGCACAACTGAACAACTTAGTATATGGCTGAGACTGACAGTGAAGGAAAGAGCAGTTGTACACAGTAAATTGAACAAATCCATACTGCCTATCCGCCCGGCAGGAAACAATGAGAGAAGCGTTTCTGGACTTGAAATCATTGAGTGTCTGTGCCTGTCAGTGCTGCTTCGCATTATTCCTGCACACAGTCATTTTCTGCCATTCATCTTTTAACACAATGAAGAACAGCTTCCTTGCTTAAAAGTTGTCTGAGTTTAATAACAGAGGGTGTTAAATGATAACCCATAATTTAGCAGTGTCAGAGTTTGTATTGTATTATGGTTTTATTGGACACACATTGAGTCCTTCAATGTGAGCACATTATTTTTAGAATGTGATACTCCTACGGAGAAACCATGTTAAAGTGTCAGATTCACAGGATGTGAAATAGTGTTTTTTAAAAACTTCTAAAAACTTTATTAATGAATGAAAAATATTATTTGCTGACTTACTTATTTAAAGATAAAGCGAGTCACACGACATATTGTTAAACCCTGCTTTCTTTCTTTTTGTTGCAATATTAGAAATGAGAATAGGATTTTGAAGAGGTTTGGTTGACTGAGGTAATGCACACATACTTGAACATAAATCATATTAAAACATAATGAAAATCTGTAAAACATAATATGAATACAACATAATGTTTACAGTTGATTTGTTTCCTGCCTGCCTGTCAAATCTACTGTAGTAATTCTCATCATTTGACTGCTGTAAACCTGTCCAATCACCTGATTCCTTCCTGCCCATCCTCTCACCTCATTTCCCTGTTAGCAACCTATAGCTATACCCTGATTGTGTGTTGTGCTATCATTCTTAACAGCTTTTGCATAACCATTTTGCTAGCCTTTTTTACTTTATTGTAGATAATAGAAAGTCGAGTTGTGAAATGAGTGGATCCCCTAGGTCATGTAATAATCATACAGGTTTACGATATGAATACCAGTTTTTATTATTTTAACTTAATTTCAGGAAAATAATGTTTGTTTGGTTTTTTTATGTTTCATGTTTGTAATAAACACTACAATACCCATGAGGCCCAGGCACTGCTTCATATTTCTGTGAATTATTTAATAAAATGTTCATACATTCAATATTTTATTTAATAATTACCTCTAAGCAACAATCATCCACATTTAGAACAAGTTTGTCTTCAGCATGGCACAGAAGAATATTTACCTTCCTCTGCTCCTATTGTCTTTAGCATATACTGTACAATTCACCTTTGTTCATCACTGCTGAGTGGCAGAGGTATGATACACTCAGCATGTGCCTTCAGTGGCTTCAGTATTCGCCATGCGCTGTTTGGTTATGTGTAAGACAGAGCTCCCACTGCTCTTCACTATCAATAGCACTCAGAACAGCAGCCTACAGTGACAGCAATCGGCACTCCTGTTCATACTTGCTACTATTTCAGCATTGATTTCAGTGGCGTGTGGTGTATGAATTTATCTACTCTTTATCTGGTCACTGAATGCCTCACACACACAATGAGTGAACAAAGCCTTTACTGGTCATGTTATGCGTGCTTTGCATCTCGAGGTAACTAGAAATAAGAAATTGCATTTTGAGCCATATCAACAACAGCAAACATGACGCACTGGATAACTTTTTAATTAGTTCCTAGAGGGATTACTATTACATTACAGCGCTACTCACTAGCTATTAGTTTACCTCAGTTGCTGTAGTCAGTTTCATCCTTTTGAATCAAGTATTTCCAAGAAGGCTGCTACAGGCAGAACATGGATTCAGTAACCTGAATGAGGACCAAAAATAAGTAGATTTAGCTGCTAATGGTAGTATTTATGTTTTTCTGCATCTTGCTGACATTACTATTGCACATGGCGCAGTTTTCCAACTTTTGTTCCTGTTTTAATCGATCTAATGTATGATTTTGAAAACTATTAGAGAACTAGCTTTATTAACTTTGTTGCAATCATTAATAATGCAATAGTCTTACATAATATTTTCAAACATTCAGATATGGAAGCCTGCGGTACCTTCACAGGTTTCTGTTGGTGGCCCCCAAGCAGTTCCACAGAGACTGTTGTGTTAAATCCATGTTCAAGGACAATGCAATTTTTGGTTATCTGATCACACGTACTGTTATGAGATTACAGTAATCTTTTATTCCCTCTAACCCTCAAATTATTGGCCACGCTCCCCATCAGTTTTGGCTGTGATACCATTCCCGGTGTCAGGCCTGTTGTCAGCCAGCTTTCAGTAAGTAGGTCTGATAATGTCTGCTGCAGATAACAGAGGGATTCCCTGAGCTTGTGTCTCTCATGCCTTCCCAGTCCATTAGCCAGGCATACGGCCTGTGTGGCTGACAAATGACTGAATTATATCTGAATGTCATCCAAGAGGGGAAAAATATCTTCTCTCTCTCCTTCTAGATCCTTGACATGCTCTCTTCTTCTGTGTGTTTCACTGTGTCTCCATCTCTCATCCAAACATTCCCTCATTTCTTATTTTATGACACCAGACCATTCATTCCACTTTTATTTTCCACTTGGGATTGCACCACTTAATTGACTTTGACTCAGACCATAATTATTTAATAGGCCTACTTTTTTTCAGTGCAATGTTGGGCTCATGATAAAACACCACCAGACACTACTTTGCTAAAGTAAGAAGTTTTTGTAAGTTAGGGTTAAAATGCAGGTAATAAATAAAAAACAATGGTGATTTAACATGCTAATGGTTATTTTTGGTTCAGTTTATTTGACAGAACAGGGAAATAGTTGACACATGTTGTGTTCATAACACATTCAACTTGCATTTTCTGGTTCTGGCAGTAACATCTGTGCAAACCAGTCTCATTAGAACTATACCATCCTCTATGTGAGTAACTTCCCTCATGTTTCCACTGAGCTTCAGTCAAACACAAAGCTGAAGACAGCAGAGTGATGAGCAGCATCAGGAATGTGCAGGAAGATACATCAGGATAACCAGTGTTTGTTTTGTGCTAATAATTTTTGTTCAACTTGCCATTCCAAGGTCAATAATTATCCTCAAGAGACTGGAACAGACTGTCTGTAAATGGCTCCACATGCATTCCTGCCTTGCCTTAAAGGGCCTGTATCTAATTTTAGATGGCTTTCTGAGAATCATAACAAATTTAAGACTATATCCCTTAATTCCTACAGACATCATACTATACCTTTGCTTCTTGTCACTCTTGTCCAGTTTCTCCACATAGCCAGTCTTCTGTGCAAAGCTACTATTAGCTGTTAGCTTTCTGTGCAAAAGAGTGTGGCCTGTTTGGTCCAGTTTCCTACTCAGTCTGATGTGTGACTGCACCAGGGTCCCATGACTTTCTACTACATTTGCTTGAAATGATTACCCACATTTTGGCCTAATGTCCTCATAAGTACGGTGGCTAGGTGGCAGGCCATGATAACAACTACAGGCCAGTATGTATGTAACCCAGAAACATGAAATGGACTAGAACAGCTAAGAGAGAACACATGTTCTTGTTCCATTTTCTACTTAATTTCTTACAAAATGTATAAAATATTAGTTATTGTTTCATACTGATCTTTTACTACATATAAGGGTATTAATGAAGCTACCTGTCCTGTCTATATTCTTACTGGTGCCACTCTGTAAATCCTAAAGTTCCCCCAGTGTCTGCAGGCCTTTTGTCACCAATGTTAAAAGAAATCGTATTCCATGTAGACTCCAAACCACCTCAGAGAACCACATGGACAACTTTCTCTCTCAACATCTTTACAGATTTGTGTCTTTCTCACTGCTCTTCTTAATCCCCTTTCTTCTCTCAAGCTCTTTTTCCTCCATCAAGTGATCTTATCTTCTGTATCTGTCTGCACATCTCTCTCTCTGTCCCTCCATCCTTCACACCAGCCTTTTTTTCTTTGGCCTAAAAGCAAATAGGGTTCATTACATTTTTAATGTTGTTTGTAATTGCTTGGCACTGTCAACATGTCAAGAGCAAATCATTTTTCCAGGGCGTTCATCTATGTTCAGTATGCAGGGATCTCGATCAGCCCTCTGCGAGTGTTGTACTAACCAGGATTTTTTATGTTTTTATCCTGTCTGTCTATGGGCATCTCATACCACTTGAGTCAAGGAGCTCTTAACGTAACATGTTAGATTACAGCTGAGGATCGCTGCATTCAGAGGAAAGTATTATATTCTTTGTTGATCATATTCATTTTGTACATTTTCAAATGCAGTGTGCTCCAGTGTTGTGTATTCTGCTTGGCTTTTGTTGTCCATCAAGAAAGACACTTGCCACGTGCTATAAAAATCTTATCCATCCAACCTTTTCTGAGTAATTGTATAGTTTTTTCCTGACTTCTGTAACCTTTGTCACCTCTTTGCCGTGTTGTTCTTCCTCTGCCAGCATGTCAGCCCACCAGCTTGTCATGGTCCATTCATTTCATATTATGTCTAATGCTTTATGTAATGTTTTGTTTGTAACCTCTACCCAAAAATATAGACACCACAGTAAGTTTAACACTGTTAACTGATGGTAAAAGGTGGTGTATGAATGACAAAGAAGAGGCTGGATGGTTGTGACTGAGGAGCATAAGTTACTGAGAATGACTGGCTCCCTTAACCATAGTGGACTCCTGAAAGACACAGACAACTTTATTAGGTAAGTGGCTGTTGGCTGCTCAGAGATGGAAGACAAAACAATAACAGGTAAACCAGCGTGTTGCGTTTTTGCAAATACTAGATGAGAAGCCGACGGAGTAGGCGATTACAGACGATGGAGGCTTTTCTGAAATTATATACAATTGAAGAGCAGATGGGTGAGTAAGTTACACAAGCATACAACAGAATAAGTCCAACATAACGTCTGGTGATAGAATACAGTCCCTAAATCCAATATCCCAGTAACTATTCGAAACCATGCAGTAATCAGAACTCTTTCTCCAATACAAAATCCATTTTTCAGAACCCAAAACAATCATTCTGAGAGTATCCCTCTTCCATATTCCTAAGCTCAGAGTCTAAAATCCTTATTCAGTCTTCAGTCATCTTCAGTGATTAGTCTAAACTTCCTGCAGTCATCATAAATTTCCAAGAGTCCAAGAACAGAAACAGGTTAGTAACAGACTTATAACTGATGAAGGCCAGTGTGAGGCAGAAAATAAGGATCAAGCACAGGTCGGGAACACAGGTAGACTTCCGAGTTAAAATCACATATGTGCAGTTATCAGCAACAGACAATCTGGCAACTGAGTGAGAGACAAGGCTGAAATAGGTTGAACAGGTGAGTTCAGTGAGAACGTGATTAATGCAGGATGAACCTAAACAGAAGAGGATACTGATCATGACACTTTACCTTAGAGACATGAGGAAGATGCTTTAGTCAATTTAAAGAAACAGACATATTAGGAAATAGATTTATGCCTGGTGCACACTAGAGTGTATTAACAACTGATTTAACTACTTTTCAAGACCACACACTTGGCGTTTCTACTAAATGATTTCAGTGGCATATCCAAGAACTTGGGATCTCACAGAAACATGATTAAACAAGAGTTCAGAGCAAAACAAACATGGGGGCAGATCGCTGCTGTCAGCTTGTAGCACTTCTCTGTGCTACTTTCTGCACTGAAACAGAAGTGGAGGAGAAAACTGTGAATTAATGGCTGAAAATTACCAGCCACCAAAAACATCTAAACCACAAAGAGGTCAAATGCAACAAAAGTGAAGGAATAAAGGAATTAAAGCAAAGACCAAAACATACAGAACTGAAATTAACTCAAAGTGTGTGTGTGTGTGTGTGTGTGTGTGTGTGTGTGTGTGTGTGTTCTCATTTACTCTGGCATACACACTTTTCTACTACTTTGTAAAAATGTGCTCTACAAACTCATTCACTGTTTTCCATCTAGATAGAAATGCAACACACACACACACACACACACACACACACACGGCATTTGCAAAGACTGAATTATATAAAAGTTTGATAATTAAATGCTGAAATTAATGCAAAGATAAGAGGAAAGTGATGAGGAGGAATGAAAAAGGAAAAGGGGAAGAAATATAACAAAGCACAGAATGAAGCTTCTGCTGGACACAAAATGATAAGCAGCTTTTGTGTTGTGGTTACATAAGTATTTCCAGCAGTTTTGAGTACCAAAATTGACTTCTTTATACTTTTTCAACTGCACACTTTTTTAAACTGACAACTGTCAAGCCTATAGCCAACATCTTGTCTCCTACAAATAACATAGACACTGTGATTTCCAATCTTCAAACCTTTAAGCCAACTCTTTGTCCAGAAAGAGCCGAGCAGACATTTTTCTTCAAAAGGTGTAATTTTAAGTACTGACAAGTGATGTGAGACTTCATCGTGGAGACTTCACCACACCTGACTGGATAAATGTGGCAATCACAACACAATGGTTCTAACATGAGCTCACGTCATGCTTTAATTTACACCAGTCAAGAAACAATCTTAATTTTGTACCTTTAGTCTCAAAGTCTTGCCATTTTGGAAGGTATATTTAATAATTTTTTGCCAGGGGTGTAATGATAAGACTGATAACAACTCTCCTATCTGTACAATAAACCTATAGCTACATCTAACAAAGTTTGAATTAAATTGTTATTGTTGAGGTTTGCAGTTTTGACATGCAGCAAGCGTTTCATCACTTAAACCCACCAAATTGTTTTCCAAATCTCCTGTTTTTCAAAAAGACCTTGTACTAAAATAAGTGACAAAAAGTGAATGTGAAAGATTTAGGTTGGCTTTGTGAAGTAAGTGGTCAAGATCCTCAAGCTCCTAACGGTCTTCTCTTCAAAATCCTTCCACAGCTAAGTCCTGAATACTGAACTACTTGTCAGTGCCCACTCAGACCACAGGCAAAGCATATGGAGATGAACTTTTCTTGCTTACATTCTTCCAGGTAATATTAGCCCTGGAAATATTATGCAAATAAGTCTTGTTTTGAATTTTACCAAGCAAAAATTGTTCATCCTGATCTTATGTGAAATTGGGTGAAAATAAAATGTATCTGAAATGGACATGAAAGAAATACACATGGTGATAAGTAGAATTAATCAACTAAATTCTGACACTCCAAAGGTCTTGAATATTTTTCTATTTTAGTAAAAAATTTAATCGCTTAATCCATTAATCAGTTTTCTGCCTTGGTCCTATCATGGATAAATGATAAGAAAATGGGTCTCTGGGCATTGACATGTAGACTATGATAATTTTGTGTGTCTTTGGGGTTGTTGATTTATTCAGTGATTTTTTTAGTTAAAAAAAATATGAATATATCATATGAAAAGTATTTGATTCTTTCATTGGTACGACTGTGAAAAGGGTACTGATTCCATTATTTGCTGTATTAAATTAAATTTTGTAAAAGCTGCAAGGCTACGCCTTTTAAAAATGTGCTTTTATATAGTATAGGTATTAGCTAAAAATATGAAATGATGGAGATATTATGATACTTTCAATCACTTTCAACCCTTGTGATATAAAAACTGTGGATTACATACTGTATAAACAGGAGATAATACCCATAGGAGTATGGTGAGCTCTGCGCTAGAAACTTTCTGCAGAAATCACCCATGCAAATACAAGTGGTCACGTTAGATACAAAATAGATTCTGATGTCCCCGGCCTCTTCCAAACCTTCCTCATCTCAAGTGTACAAGCTCAGGTCATGTCCCTTCCACTGCATTACGCATGCACACGTCCTCACCATAACACTGAAACACAAGGTGCAGTGGGACTGTAGATGCCAGTGCAGGGAATAATCTGGAAGAATCAGTTCATATGTTCATGTAAAACAGTCTGCCAGCAATGATTTATACTGTGCTTACTCCTTTTTCTTTACAACCTTGGTTTCTTATGAAGATACTCAAATATGATTTACATATATGACTGAAAAAACAGTAATATATGTCTAAAAAGCTTCAGTTACAACTGATTAATATTCTACGCCTTTTTCTGTGTCAATCATTTTGTAGACTCACTACAGCTTTTAAACCACTCTAGCATTGCAGCCCATATAGCTTACTAACAGGGAGATAATAACAGTGAAGCCTCCATATGTCAGTGTGAGACAGAGAGAGAAGAGAGAGATTGTAAGGTAGTGTCGCAAGGCTCTGAATATCCCCACAAAAATGAAAATTGTTCATAACACTCACAGAACCCACCTTGTCTATCCTTAACTGTTTTTCAGCACGGGCAGTATCTCAGGCCTGGATTGCCAGTCATTATTTTTCCCTGTATAGAATTCCAGACTTCAGAGGTAGCTGCTTGATGATCGTAGACACTGAGAGCCCTGCTCAGTGACCCCTGTGACCCAAAGCCTTAAATCTCCAAATGAGAAAAAGAAAAAAAAATGGGGAGGAGGAGCAGTTTATGATATCATACTTCACTGAGCACGGGAGAAAAGAAAAATAAGTATCAATTTTACGAGGTGTTTTAAATCAGGACGGGTTTGCAGAAACGACTTTATTGTTCAATCTGGCCGCCTGTTCTGGAGGTGTTAGGGAGGTTAGACAAGCGAGCGACGAGCACACCCGCCTCGCCGTAACAATAATCATCTAGCTAAACCCGCAGCTCATGACCTATAAATTGATTAAGGAGAGGATGGTGACAGAAAGATTCTCTGTGAGGTTCTCCAAGACGCTGTGCAATGAATTTGCAGGCCTTCATTAGATGGACTGTCTGTCCAAGCGTGCTGAATCCACAGGGGAGAGGGTGTGAGGGGGTAATGGGAAAACTCCAAACTCATTGGCAGTGTTTATATGAGCTGTCTACCATGAAGAGAAGGGCCACGGCCCGCTTTTTCCCGAGATGAATAAAAAAATCATCTTCTCTGTCTGTTTCATTACCGAGAATCATTTCTCGCAAATCAGAGCAGATAAATCATTTAGAGAAAAATGAGGGGGTGTGTGTTCGTCTGCGTGTGTGTGTGAAGCACCCTTTTGTGAATGTGTCACAAGGTCTGTGTGCATGTCTGCCTTTGTGTGTGTCCACCCGTGTTTTGTGTGTAGGCGTGTTACAGCACCCATGTTCGTGCATGTGTCTGTTTGTGTGACTGTCAATTCGAGAGTCAACAGAAGGCATGAAGAAGCGGATGGTTATTTCGGTATTTGGGGGTCTTGCCTGAGGAAGCATGATTAAGACGCTGAATCAGACTTCCAGTTCAAACATCATAGCAGAATCATGCAACTTTAACTTCTTCCGACCCGTTGACACAAAAAAGTTAGACGTGACTCCATCCAACATTAATCATCCCCTCCAGGAAACTCCAGGATGCTGCAGCAGAGCAGTTTTTTAAAGCGAGATAAACAGTTTTCACAAAAATACTGCAAGTACAATTTTCTGATCTCATGATCAGATCTTTTAAAACATAAGACGCCAAAAAATGACAAAAGATATGACATTTTTAGTAATTTCTAATGAATTACATTTACCACTTTTTAAAAACAACCACAGCTATGCGTACATCTCTACTGTGTTCACCCATAAAGTTTGTGTTCGCATTAATTGTGATTTTCATAGTTTTTTAATCATTAAAGAAGTAGTGACGTTTTAAAAAGGCTGCATCTTTAAAACAGCTTATTTAAGGGTCTGTATTGGTATCTCGTCACACTTCCTCTTTAAATCTATACATAAAATTAATTTTAAGGCCTAAAATACAATGCCTGGCCAAAAAAAAGTGACACTCTAATATTTCCTGGACTGCCATTTCCTTTGATTATAGGATGCATTCTCCATGGCATCATTTCAGTGAGCCTTTGCAGTGTTACCACAGTGTTACAGCATTCATTTCTTGTACTGTTCATGTGTAAAGTCTTCTCCAGCACATTCCAAAGATTCTGAGCGAGGTTATGTTTTGGACTCTTTCATAGACAATCCATGTGTGAAAATGATGCTCTCTGAACCTCTTTTTCACAGTTTGATGAATCC
>OMLM01000593.1:144555-166857 GCA_900302695.1 Helostoma temminkii
CCCGGAGAGAACCCACGCGAACACGGGGAGAACATGCAAACTCCACACAGAAAGCCCCTGGGCCCACCCTGGGAATCGAACCCAGGACCTTCTTGCTGTGAGGCGACAGTGCTATCACTGCAGTCATTTAATTTGAAATTTTATTTATTAAAAAAAAGCATATTAACTATTCTTTAATTTTAATTTTAAGTTTTCAGGGTCTTAGCTGTATCTCAACTAACCACTGTGAATGTATCGGCTGCATAAGTCCGTGACAATGCACTTATCCCCATAACATATCCCCATATTGTAATTTCTTGAAGTAAATCCGAAAGTGCACGGACAGTTTTCTCTTAAAGTTTACAGTCACAGTACAGCAACATGCTAAGCTAACGAACGCTGAAGCTGCCATCAGCCTTTATGCTAAGCTTAGCTTGGCTTTGCATAAAGCAACCATAACAGCCATTCAGGGAAGATTTTTTTATGTATGCAATGCAATGGCTACATGGATTTGTTGTGTGTAGTGCCACTTTCTTCAGCACACATACATTAGTATCCACTCATTAAGCTGATGAGGGGCAAATGTAGCATATTGTCCTCTGCTGCTGACACTGACTGAAACCAATGTCTTATCCCCATAATTATATTCTTTTAAGCTACATTTGCAAGCAAAGATGTTAAGATCAGCTCTAAGATCATTAAGCGCTCATATTCCACAGTATTAAAAATTCTCTTTTTTCCTTTCATTAACAGATCTCATTACATACATATTAATTACTCCACTTCACCCAGCTCTTCAAAGCCGCACTAACTGAGACCATGGATGAAATTTAAAAACAAAAGTCGTGACTTATTTTTGTTAAACTACTGTATCTCTGGAGGCTATCTTACCCTCAGGCTGTAAAATGAAAAGCTCTAATTTAATCTTTTACCTACAGCCATGTTTGCTTTGATTCCCTCTGCTCCCTGCACACCAAAGACACTGGTTTTATGTTGTTGGAAAAGCATGGCATGGCTCTGTTTGTACAATTTTTTATTTATTTTTTTTTTATATCCCTGGGGATGCTGCACTGTGCTGTTACAGTTGATTCCTAGTGACACAAAGCCACAGGAGAAAACTAAGCAAGGAGGGTGGCTGTAGAGGAGCATACAACCAGTCTTCATATGGAATACTTCGCACTCACAGCTTCAGACTGCTACTCTTAAGTCTTCAAAAAAATGTAAACTCAGCGGCAACAACGTATGCCCACATCAGCCTATGCCCACAATGCTAAAATTTATATATTGCCAAACAATAAATTAAAATCTATGTTAGATTTTTCTGGCCAGCTTGTGCTTCATAACTGAACTATTGCAGGCCCAGTGGGCAGAGATTCTACTTATTACTCCTTATAAGCTAGTTTGAAAAATTAGCATTTGACATTTACAGTAAGGCTGTGAAAAACTGCTCCCTGATAATGCCATTAGCTTAGGAAATGGCCGTTACAAAACTACTGGGAATAGCGAACGTTGGAAATGTAACCATTTGGATATCAGTGGAAATTCAGATGGCATCAGGTATTTTCTGTATAATCAGTGTTGGGAAAGGTAGTGAGAGCTTTTACTTTGTTCAAACTGCCAGAAAAAATAGATTTTTTGCATATCCAGATTTTATTCAGATTAGTTTTTGAAGTCTGGACAGCAAAAAAAAAAAAAAAACATGAAATCAGATCTTTTCTAATCTGATTTAAATGACATTTGGAGGAGGGTTTAGATGCAATTCACAAATGTGTCTCGGTCTGGATTCACTGTCTGCGGAAATCAGATTTCAAACAGTCTTTTGTGACTTTCGTTGCATAACTAGAGGCAACGAAAACGTCAAACCCAGAACGTTAGTGCTAGAAATATCAATAACTCTGCACACCTTGCTGCACGGCAAAGCTGACTACAGCCCAAGAATATATACCAGTCTTCTTTGTTGCTGAGTTCCTCTTGTGCAAAGAGGAGTTCTGCACTGCCGCTTATACTACTGCTTGAAGAGCGAGGTGATGCAGCTTTTCCTTGCATCTCTACCCGTACACACGTGCATGTCGTTACCTAAGCAACCCATGCAAAGTTAGCTGGATAGGCCAGTTATGTCTGTACATAAAAATCTGATTTGAGCACATACAACTAATTATCAGTCTAAACACAGCCTTACAGTAAGTGGAATTAGAAAGACTGCAATATAAGCGTGTACCATGACAAGTATGGTCTTACATTCATATTATTGCTTAAGTAGAAGTCAAGCAGAAGATGTGCTGTAACTAATATCATTAATGCTTCTGCATTTTGATAAGTCAGTAATGAGCACCTAAAAAAACTTGGCAAGGCTTAGCTGAACTAATTTGAAAAAGCAGGCTGCCTGTTGGGAATATGGAGGCATTTTGCTGCCGTGCCGTTCAGTGTAAATACTACAAATTCAAGATCGGAAAGCTTCGCTGACCCTCCATTATTATGCTGGCAGTGCAAGCAGTAAAACTACTGCGTTCCTGCTCACTCATTGTCTGTATAAAAAGAGGGCGGCAGCTTGAGGCTTGGGAACAGATGGGTGTGACATTTTGATGATGTATTATTTTGGAGACTCTTCTCCGGTGCTGTTCCTGAAAGACTCTGTAAAAACACCTACAATATGCTGCTATAGAGTTAGTTAACGCAATTTTTCAAGTCTGGACAGGGTTGTGATAAGGTTGGGGTCATGTTAAACACACACACACACACAGACTGGTTGGGCTGGGACCCCAAAAAGTAGCTGATCACTGTCTTTATCCTACTGCTTGTGCATCATAGTGGTTCTCTCAGAGTCTTACAGTTTGTTCTTCAATGTAACCTCACAAACGTGTTGCTCACAGGAAGCTGAATCCATGCTTATAATGATTAATATGATGCTCAGAAACATCGCTGAGTGTGAGTCTGGCAAAAGAACATAATAACATGATTCCAGTGTATGCGTTAAACCTACTGGATTTCTGTGGGACCAATATGTGTTTGCAGGGCACTTGATAAAGGCCATTTTAATCATGCTGTATTGTCTGAATCAGATAAAATGAAGACTAAGAGCATGTAGAGTTAATACAGTATTGTCTGTCACACTGAAAAGTGCATGCACTTTCTCTCTTTCTGTCATTACATTCACAATTTGAACTTAGTGTGCAGCCATTTCTTTTGCACTTTATTTTAATTTGCTTTTTGTGACTTGTCACTTGCATATTCTTCCTTATTGACCTCAGAATTTGTTATCCAAATAAGCTGCAGCATTGCTTGTCATCTATGTTATAATCCATCCCTCCTTTGAAGTGAGTTCTTTTTTTTTTCAATCTCACCTACACAATTAGAATTTTTTCTTTTCACGCATTATTATTTTTATGTAAAAACACCCCCACCAACACAAACAGAGATAATCATGCTCGTGTAGCAAAACTTTACCGCAGCACAAACAAGCACAAACAGCCACAACTGGGCTTGAACATGGAGCAATGAAAGCAGAGAAAAGAGATTCTGATCAGCCAGGCATCTCCACTATTTAGGACTGTATTAACCTTTCCACATGTGTCAGTACATAAAATTTCCTTAGATAAGGTGCACGGGTCCTCCTGCTAAATGCCACCAGTAATGAAGCGGTTTTCTGTCCGTGCCTGTGTTTTCTCTCATCTGCAGTAAATGTCCCTCTAGTGTTTATGCATGAACATGTGTGTGCACATGTTCAGTATGTGTGCGAAGAGGGTAGAAAGACAACAGTGTGTGAATTTTATGTCGGTCCTGAAGGAATTGAGATGCAAATATTATTGTGGGTCAGCAGAGTGTGAGTTGGTACTGAACAGCAAGTGACTTCTGAAATGTTAATATAATTCATCACTCTTACAAACACTGAGTACTGGCTTACGTTTTGATAACCAGCCATTTGGCACAACATCTTATGAATACTCACTACAAACTGGCTAAAGCAGTACACCAGAACAGTTATGTCATAATCAAATTATAATAAATATGAATACTGCCAAACGTATTCTTCAAGTAGATATCATAGAAATTTAAAAAAGAGTTACTGTACAATAACTTTTGAAACATTTTTCTACTAAAGCATAGTCAGTTCCATAGTTTAGCCTTAAAGTACTAACATCAAAATTATTATTATTATTAATATTATTGCATTCTAACTGTTGGTGTATTATTGAATAAACATCATTAATCTCACAATTTGTTTACTTTATGCTGCCAGTGGCTTAATTAAAAATAACTTATTATACTTTAGTAGTTGATTTTTTTGGATTGGTAATAAATCCATTCATTATCCTAACTGTTTGTCCTCTCAAAGGGTTGTGGGACTGCCAGAGCCTATACAAGCTGTCACTAGGGGAGAGGCAGGATACACATTGGACAGGTCAGTCACATCACATCACTGGCATATAGAGACATCCATTTACAGTTATGGACAATTTAGAGTGAACTTTAACCTAAGTGGGATGGATGGTGGAAGGAAGCCTTAGTACCCAAAGAGAACCCAGACATGGGATGAGCATACAAACTCCAGACAGAAAGACATCCACTCAAACCACTGTGCTTCCCTGTATTAAGAAACTGCATCTGCAAAGTTACCAGTAGTGGATTAATAACAGAGCAAACCCTGAATGAAATGGAAATAGTAAATTCAAAGTAGAACTACGTACAACATAATACATGAGTAAATGTGGAATTACATTGCACCTCTGTCTGGAAGATATGCTTGCCAATTTTCATAAAGTTCAACATGCACATGCACCATTTTATAAAACACAGGATTAAAAGAAGTAAAGAATTAAGAATAATTGCTATCAGACTTAGATAAAGTATTTAGGAGTTATTAGGCAAACAGTTTCTTAAGGAACTCCAGCAGTGCCTTCACCACTAAGCCGTGGTAGCAGCCGATTGGGATGATCATACACTGAATGCATTTTTTATGATTCCACCCCGGGAGGTTGGAAGGTCTGAGCAGAAAATCAAAGGCACGCGGTAATTCTGAGATGGTAATCAAAGATGTGCTTACATGAATTGGTAAATAACAGAAGAAATATCAAAGTGTAAGACAGATTACAGACTTACAGGCGGAATAACCTCCATTTCACTGCATTTTCTGGATAAATGTTGCCTCTTGTTTGTGACCAATACCCTGGAGAGCCACAGAAGAACAGTAAGAATACTATCTGGGAAAGGTCTTTTCATTATCAACCATTCTCTCGTCTCACTGTCCTGCTCCCTGCTTGCTAAGCTGTATCGACCAGCTAAAGCAGAGGAGAGGACCCTGCGGGCCTGACCATAACACAGTGCTGCTTCATCCAAGGAGGACCTGACCTAGAATACCCTATTATAGCTAAATATATTGTTTGTCATGATAGTGTGGTTCAAAATATAAAAGGCCAGTCCAAAAAAGCATTGTGCAATTGTATGCATGTATCATCATGTCCAATGATTTAGCATTAGCATTTTAACTTACACAGTAAAATCTGTGCTCAGAAATATCATTGTTAGGATTTACATCCATCACAAAGCTTTATAATCACCTGTTATCTTCACTGGCTCAAACTGAACACTAATTTTTTTATTATTATTTTATTTATAATTGCTGTGAGTGGGAGGATTGTTAGTTATGTAGATGTCAACAGGTATGGAGGGTCATAATACCAGCATGGCATTACAATATACAGCTTTTTATACTTTCTGTGTGTATTCTTTGCATGTCTGAATACCACACTCTAATTCTTTGAATGACATTGTTAGAATTAGACTTGATCTGGTTAGAAGCTTGTTGGGAAAATGAATCAGTACACTGGACGCCATGTTGTGTCCCGCAATTCAATGTAGTGCAAAACCAGCTGAATATTTCACTGACGACTAGTTAGTGTTAAAATAACATAATTATGACATGAATAAAAAAAAATAAAGCAACAGGTCTGAACATTTAAAAAAGACCTGCAGCCATGCTGTGAAGCTGTACTAAATGTGATTGTGTTTAGTAGGCGTCTTTACCGTGTTCAGCACGGTAAAGCAAATGTACACATTTTACAAATTTAAATGTTTAAAGTACACTGCCAAGCAATACAATCCAACAGCAGTTTTGTTTAGCTTATTTTATTTTATTTTTTTGCCTCTTGCACATCAAGAGCAAATTTAAGATGTAAGAGTCACTCAACACAGTACAAGTTGTACTACAGTGTGATGAGTGACAAGATGTCTTGTATGATTTCCCATTTGGGTGTGCAACAAGATAAGAGGAGAAGGGAACATCATTGTGCAATTAGTGATTGCACTTCACATCGGCCGCTGATTCAGATGTACAATAGCTTTAGAAAGAGAGGGAGAAATAATAAAACATTCTCACAGCGAGAGGAAGAGAGAATTCTTCAGTCTTTAAATATACAATTAAAGGCTGCAGGATCTTGTTATGTTACAGTACAGTAGCTACGCAGAGAAATGTAGCAGATGCACAAGTTCACTGGCAGGGCAGCAGGCACTGTCAGGTCAGGAACAAGAAAAGCATGAAGAGGCCACAGTCTAGATCTACATGCCAGCTCGGGCACTGATCTGCATAGGAACTCGACTCTTTTCCTCCTGGTTCCTCTCAGATGAGAGTTTCTTAGTTCAAACCGGTCAGAAATGCATATTGTAAGATTTCATTTTCACTATGTAATGTATGCTACTTCACATAATACACCATCTGTTCATCTAAATTGCTATTTTAATATGATTTATTTTCCCGTTTTTCCCAGTTTTCTCTGCAGTGATTGTTTCATGGTCACGTTTTGATGATAAAAAAAAAAGAAATGAAATGAACAAAGCCTGTAATTAAACTTTACAACCTTGAGCACAAAGAGAAATGATCAGATTCGAGGCTCAAATAAATGACTATCTTTATGAATAACAATGAACATATAATATAATTTATTGTCAATAATTTATTTAACGTCAAGGTATAATCATATTTTTTCATCCTATGATTTTATAGCAGTTGGAACCAAGCAAATAATCCTTGGAGAGTAGGGATGTCACCTTCATCCATTCATATTACTATTTGTTTATGATCGAACTGTTGAATACATACAAATTATATTTATTTAGTGTCCAAAAACACTCACATCACTGTAAGGTCAATGCTTCTGTTGCCTAAAGCCAACATCACATGGGACTCTGGACATAATCATGGATCTCTGGTTTGTCATTCTGACGTCCTCCTCAACCTCATGACTCGCTTTGGGTCAGCAGCGCCAACAGCGCATCATTCATTCAAAAAATATCACAAAAACATAATCACTGTTAGTTTAGCATAAAGACTGGAAAAAGGGGGGAACAGACAGCTTTGTTTCTTGGTATGGATTACAAAAATTAAGCATATTGTGTAAATTAGTAAGCTTTTGAAGCATCAGTAAGCAGATTTGTTCATTTAGAGAGAGAACTACACTAGTTCTTACCTCGTGGTTTTGTGGTAAGAAAAACAATGCACAGTGTGGTGTTTCTGACCAAATGCTGAACCTACTGTTCAGTAAATTATATTAAATCACGGTCTTGCCATGCAGATTTTCAGCACTATGTTTTCAATATTTACCCTTGCTGTTGAAACGAGATAAAATCCGTTTTGATAATCAGATATCAAATACTCTGTCTCCTGGCAGGACAGCATAATGGTGAGAACTCGCTCGTTAACGAAAGACCTCTCGACCGAATAACCCCGCTCGCCAAACTACAAACTTGCCCTTCAGTGCATGTGGCGGGAATAAAAACAACCTGGCAGGAACATCCTCACCAGCACAAATTCTGTGAAATCTTCACAGGAAAAGACATGAATAGCAGCCTCCCTCCAGTCTCTCAGCAGCTGCCATCAGGGTGAGAAAGGCAACAAACCCCCACAGCAGCTTCAGCGGGGCAGCACTGGGGCCAGCAGGACAGGACCAGCTGTGAATTTGTGTAAGAGCATTTAGCATAGTGTTGCTGAGAAAGAGAAACTGTGCTCAAACGCACCAATATTAAGGGGCAAAATTGCAAGAAAAGTAGTTGAGGCTGCCCATTATTCCTGTCCTGTGGCATTGAAGGGGAAGCCAGCTGGCTAGAAACCTCAACAATAAACAAACACAACATTGCCTGGCTCAAACAAACAACCTGCAGTTTCCCCAGCGCCAACCCTTCCCACCCCAGCGATGATGAATATTCTCTGTCTTCTACAGTCATATTTTTCTGTTGGTTATGGCAGTTTTTTTGGCTGCAGGGCCAGATATTGATAAAGCTGGAACAGGATTTTCTGCACTGTATAATGTGGCTATCGTTCAGTGGTGTGTGAGGAATGCTCTGTGCCACTGTGGATATAGATATTCAACCTCCGGCTTTGACACACAGGGTGACTGAGGTTTACGTGTACACAGTGAAACACGCGTGTGTGTGCGCGCATGCTTTAGTCAGTAATCGCTAATCTCATGCTGTCTCTGACCTCTGTACCCCTGCCCTGTGACAAACACACATGTATGATGTCCACATTTACGCGCAGCAAACCAGCTCACACTGCCCTATCTGAGCAGTTTACCCATTTAATCCCTGTGTGTACGCTGTGCTCCATTTAAACCTGCAGTAATGAGCTGTGGCTGAACCCAGCTGCGTTTGTGTGCACGTCTGTGTGTCTGAATGCATCCTGTAGTGAGGTATGTAGTGTAAACCACGCGGAGTCACCCAGCACATCTCACAGTTGTGTGTGTTTGTGTAGTATAAACCCCACTTTTTAGCCCTTGTGTGCCTCACTGAATACATAAAAATCACTTATAAAGTAGTACACACACACACACACACAATGTTCTGCCTTTATTATTTCAGAAACAATGGGTGCTGCAAGTATACTGCATTCTCTGCCGGAGGTTATGTAGCAGTAAATAAATATAATTACAGCATTAAGCTACATTTTCACCCAAAGCAAGTTGTACACAACATTCTGTATCAGCACTAATTTCAATAAGTCACCAAAAATAATTGCAGCAGGTTTAAATATGAAGCATGAAAGAATACAGGACGCAAAGAGCTATTAGAGATTAATATGCCGAAACTCATTAAGCAAACATCCCAAGCAGTGTTTTCATGGATCTAAATAAGAATGGGTTCGGGTGCAGCTCCATCCATACAAAGAGAAGCAGGCAACCTTCAAGACACAGGACCAGTGCTGTGGTGACGCAACACTTCCAGCCTGATGCTGAGAAATCCTGTGGAACTAAACAGTGATACTGCAGCAGTTTAATCATGAGCACAGGTGCAGTGCAGCAAACTTTATCAACACTGTTCTGAAATACCAGCACTAAGCTGCCAAATTCTATCAAGTCCTGTGGGGGTGTTTGTTTTGAAGAGAAACTTGCTCTTCATCAGTAACATTAATCCTTTATTAGGAAACCAGGAACCAGATACTCTCTGTGTGGTCGTGTGTGCTGGCTAGTAAAAGACTGCAGCAATAACGGCTTCACAAAACACTTGAAGACAGGATGATAGAAGATTCACCCGAGGCTGGAGTCTGAATGCTAGACGAACCAGAACTGTCGGGTGGAAACAAAAATCATTTGACAATTTATTATTATTATGCTAAACAACTGAACTCAAAAAATTGTATACATTAAAACTAGGCCAATATGTACGGCAGGTTATTTCACCAGAGCTTATAGTTATGAGGACACATTCGGATAACTATCAACCGCATTTTGTAGCTTGTCATAATTTTTTTTTTATAATTTATACAACATATAAACAAGACATCAGCTACTGTTATTCTGGAGGGGATAATAGTGTGCAGAGAGGTTGTAGGTAAGAAGATCATGGTTGCAGTAATGTGCTCCTGGTCAAAAGCCGTGTAATCCCAACTGTGAGAAGGTCAGGGAACTGAATTCTTATGCCTCATATTCTTCCCTCTTTTGAGACTGTGTGGATCAGGGAGGACGCGGACATAGTCATGAACTACATCAATTTACTGCCCCAACTGCTGTGTTCAGGCCGGCACACACTTTACCATTGTAGAGCCGGTTATGACTGTGACTTGAACGTGACCACTGATTGGGCCTAGTTGGACATTAACAGTCAGCTACGATTAATACAGTTTTGCCTGGATTTAGTTATTTTAATTCAGTATTTGGTTTCACATTAATGTTGTAACTCTCCATGCAGGATCTCACCTTTTTTCTTCTTCGGCACAGTTTGCACTGTTTATGAAAAGCATAATGCACAAGAACACATTAGATTTCTCTTAGGATTTACACTTTTCATATATTGCTTAATCAAGCGCTAATGATAACAGCACCTGGCCTCAATTTATCCTTTTAAATCCTATGGACTTAAGAGGGTACCTTTGAGCAGTGAGGGGGTACTTAGTACCGGCCACATGTTTGTTTGCTTTTTCTTTCTTTATTTTGGCTTCATTTTTGTTAACTAACAGCACAGTGAAGAAACTCATATGTTGTTTTTGCATAATATTAAGACCAGATTATTTTTATGCTTTTACACACAAACACATACACACTCAACCTGAACTAGAAGAGAGTGTACTAAGCAAATGACTGTATATACGTGAATAAATATACAATTGCTATTGCAATAGAATCCCAATAGACAATCAAGGCAAGTCAGATACCTATAACTATGACACCTCCTCCCATCACCAAGGGAGCATCAGTCCGAAGATCTTCCTGTTTCAGTTTATTTGACCACCACCAGCATCTAGAGGCACATGTAATTCTTCCTGTGTGTATAGTCACTAGATGGTGGTTTCAGTGCTACATTCATCAGTGGGGTCTAATAGGGGCAGCTGTGGTCAGCAGGTAGAGCGATCCTCCACCAACCTTGGGGTCAGTGGTTCAAAGACACTAACAAGACACTGAACCCTAAGTTGCCCCCTGTGGGTCAGGGTCTCTTTATTTGAATGTGTGACAGAGTGCAGAGCATTTACCAGACTACTTATATATATATATATATATACTTGGTATGTTTGTGGCTAACTAGCTTACAGCCCACGTGCATGTGGTAAACTGTGATGAATAAACACAAACCCACAAATCATGTCAGCTCTGTACAAATTATGACAGTATTTTAACAAATACTGTTACTATTAGAAATTATGTGATCAACCTTGTGAATTGAACTCCATTATGTCCTCTGTGCTTTACATCCTGCATTCATAAAGCAGCTGATGTCCTCTAATAACGAACGTGTAGATCTAATGTAGCACAGCAGTGGCTATGGACCAAATAAATATTTAATAACGTATTACACTTAATGGCTGACTGGCTGCTCACTGATGAGTTGCTGGAACGCAGGACATAAGGAGCTGTTAGTCTCCCCGCTCTCTTCTTCTGTGCTCTGATCATCCAGACTTAAACCATTACATTATGCATGAAAGGGTGTATGAGAAGCTGCAAATTGCTGGGAAAAAAAAACAGACATGTTTCTTTACTAATGGCTGGATTTATGATGCTTAATGGTGCCCCTTCCCTCCGTGGTCACACTTTGAAAGGGTAATGTGCAAAAATAGAATAGTCGACATAATGAATTGAAAAATAATGAAAATACAGGATCATATAAAAGTATGTTGATTTTTTATTTTGTGTATAAAATGGCTGTTTTTAAAAGAACAAGAATCTAAGACTTTGGCAATTGTTTTATTAGAATAAAATTAATGTTTTATTAAATACTTTTTATTAGGTTTGCATAAAGTCTAACTAAACAGAGAAAGTGAAATAAGACATATATAGAAAGCACAGTACAGTACAATTAAATGTGCAATCAAATCTTTTTATCTTGCTGAAAAATCCATATATCCCACATATGCATATAAGTACATTCAGTTTAGATTCAGTGAGAGATACTTGAAATCACAAGTGTAATGGAGCTTATTCTCCTTCATTTAAAAAGTATAATAAAGTGAGAATTTACATTTGGGATTGCAGGGAAGTAGATTCTTCCTCTTTCATTATCCTTTTCTAACCTTATCCAACCCTGGTTGTGTGTATTATCCATCCATCCACTTTCTGAACCTCTTAGTCCCCGCAGGGGTCACAGGTGTGCCGGAGCCTATCCCAGCTGTCATAGGGACGAGAGGCGGGTACACCCTGGACAGGTCACCAGTCCAATACCACCACAAGGTAGTATTACCAATACTACCTTAAATTTAATGTAGCTGGATCTGTCTAGTAAATATGTCCAGTTGAAATAACATTTCACGTTAATGTTTCAAATTGAAATAATACCACAGAGAGAAAATAATCTCCTTAGCAGCACTGAACAAACATCGGAGTCTAAACTGGGCTCATATCAATCCTTGAGTGACTCATGTAGGATTGTGTGGTTAAAGTTTAAGTTGGTTGTGTCTGTGTGTCTGCGAGTTTTTGGCCTACATATGCACATTTGCGCTGAGGCTGAGACAAATGCAACAGAGAGAACATCACGACCCACTCAGCTGAAGCTGGCAGAGAAACTCAAGCAAGGAAGCAACCAGCATCAAAGTTTTACCCGCTGACTGATACTGTGCTTGGTCATACAAAAAGAGAGAGCAGAAGTCTCCATGGTTACTACAGCTGCTGTCATCTTCAATCCGGTGACCTTTTACACACTGCAGATCAATATTAGCGCGGTATAGTCTCCTAGGTAAACAAGGGAATAGGAAGACGGCTGACAGGAGTAATTGCTGACATTTCTCAGGCAGATTTCTTAGGCAGTCAGTAAAGCTCCTGGCTTCAGAATACTGTGGAGACTTGTAAGAAACTTGGAGCACATCTCTTTTCTTTTTGTCTGCTCTATTGTCTGTCCAGACCAGTCAGCAAAACTTATTTGCTCATTTCTGGTGCTCTGCAAGTTGGACAAATGTGTGATTAAGTAATCTGTTGCATAATCAGTTCTTGTGCAACATCTCTAGTGTATTCTTCAGGATTTAAAAAAGCAGCAGATACACAATCAAACGGAAAGGACTAATAAATGTAGCTAAACTATAGTTTATTAGGATTTCAGATGAAGCTCGGCCTTATTAAAACTCTTCTCACAGGGCGTCTTGGAGCAAGCGAGGCAAACCCTTGGCAGAAGAGTCAGGGTTGCCTTGGTGAAGCTGCGTTTGAAGTTGTGAACTACTAATTTGTTTTCCGTCCCAGGCTGCCAAGCCACTTCTTTTCAAGATGCCGTTTTTTAAGCTTTCACGGATGCAGTTGCTCCGGAGTAGATTCCAGTGCAGAGAGGACGGTAAAACAAAGAGAGATGGAAGGAATTAAGGCAGAGTGACGAGCAAGAGGAAAACACAAACGGTGTAACGGGAATATCCAAATTCTTTTCACTGTAAACATGAGTTGTTCTGGCCCAGCGTGTTTTAGCTTGAAAACATAATGAATGAAAAGTTGATAGTTTGTTTAACTTAAGTTTTTAAAGAAACTAAACTAGCAAACTCCCTAGAATGCAGAAAGAAATAAAACCCTTCAAACATTTCTTTATGCATTTTGAACAACATATGTACAGTGGCACCTCTCTGTATTACATTTTAAATCACTGTTATTGCTTTTCATAAAAAGAGTACTCTCATATGTTGTGTTTTCAGCAGCTCTGGTGCAGTCGCTAACCTATTCGGGATCTACCTAAATAAAAAAATTAATTTACAGCTTGCAGTGACTCGCTGTGACTTATTCATCTAACGGTTCAAGTCACTTTGACTCCCGGTATCAATGTTAATTTCAGATCTCATTCTCCACTCAGAATCCATTCGTGATCTAATAAACAGAAAATAAAGATCTGCTTTCAGGCTTTTACTTCAGTGCATTGTGGCAACATCATTCACATGTTTTCAGTTCAATAAAATAGGAAAGACTGGCAGTGAAGCTAACTGGAATTGATAAGGGTTATTGAAACTGTGGGAGTATGTTTGATTCAGTAAAGCTTTTCAGTAAAGATTCAGTAAAGCTATAATATTGGGAATCATGAGACAGGTTTCAAAATCAACCCACTCCACTTAACTTAGCCCTTCAGGTATTAGTTGTTGTTGTAATAAAAGGAGTGCTATAAAATCCACTAGTCAAACACAAACACTGAAATGAAAAATTATGAATTGAACTTTTTCACATTTGCTTTCTAAGTAAGAACTGAAATAGTGAATTTGCTAGTCTGTAAATCGTCTATAGCAACGTCTGAAACTTTGGCATGAGAGAAGAGCAGTGAACCTGTGAGGCCCCGCTCCTGACCTTGGGCTTTTTGATTGGTTAGCAGGGTGAGCCTTGCTCACAAACCTTTCGGAAGGAAGAATCTGCACTGTTGCTGTGCTGTTCAATGTGTCCGGTTCACATAGATATATTTGTTCTAAAAGAAATAACACAATGGAGCAGCATCTGGAATCCTGTTCAATCTTAAGCTTCTAGGAAAATAATGAAGTGTAATTTATTAGCCAAATGCATTAGTGTAATGTCTCCTGTAGAAGGAAAACACCATAGGTACAGAGTTTGTGTCTTGCAAAAGAAGTCATTATAATTTTCTATTAGTTTTGCATTTTATTATTATCGATGTTTTCTCCTTCCCCAAACTTTGCTATTTATTCTTTATTTTTCTGCTTCTTATGCTCATTATCCTTGTTTCCTTCTGTAGGAATATTATTAGAACTGAAGTGTATTTTATTTACCCCCAAGGATTGGGGACATGTCTCTTTCTAGCTTTGTTTGAAAATAATTGTGTCTCTGTACTCAAAGGCTAAATATTCAAACTTTAATTAGCCTTTTCTCCTTTTATATGATTCTTTTTGTAATGGTGCTGTCAAAATGTTTGGATTTCATCCCATTGTTAATACATTTGGTTTTATTAAAATGCTTAAAGGCAGCTGAACACGTGCTGTTGTTGCACACGCAAATGCTGCTGCCAAATTATGGTAAAAGTATTCGTATTTGAATCACAAATTCTCGCACAAGGATGAAAAATGAAAACACAAAAGGGGACAAATATCCACATGCCTTATGGCATGTTCTTGCAAAGCACATAGTACACTTTTGCTACAAATAGAAAGTATTTTTAGACAGAGCGTTTGTCCAGTACACAACAACCCTTTGACAGCAGAAGAGCTTCAACAAACAGCAGACTAATACTTGTACATGACATATTTTCTTTGTCCACCCTGACATTTCCACTTCTGTCTGACGCTATATTACTGTCTGTCTCTTTTATAATGGACTCAAAAATTAAGTGCTAGCATGACTCCACTGCCATGGCAACTGGTATTACATCTTTGAGCTGCCTTCATTTCTTCAAATATGAGTTTTTCTCCTGTGTTTCCTCCGTAGGCTTTTTGTTTCTTAGCAATTTGCCTTATGCAGTAAACAAATGAACAGTAAACAGCAGGTACTGCGCGCGCACAGACAAACACACGTTCACACACACACGCACACGAGTCACTAGCGCAGCGTGAGTGCGACCAGCCAGGAGCACAACTGCAACACAAAGAAAAGCAATGGAGAGGATGAAAGGTGGATTTATTTTAAAAAGCAGGTTGGAAGCCAGAATAGAGTTTAATACCTAATTTCAATTTCAGCAGTGAGACGGAGACTCGGCAGGGAGCAGGAAACTGGCAGGAAAAACAGAGGCCACAAGAGAAGCAGAGCGGTGAGCTTCAGACGGAGGGTCAAGCTGCTGTTATGCTCGACTCCTAAGCCCTTCTCTGTGTGGGGGGGAGCGGCTGCAGACGTTGTGAAGCTCGGTCAAAGAAACACTCACACAATTAGTGCTGCATTTCAGAGAAAGGTCAAGCGACTAAAGAGCCGCTTTGATGATAATAACTCAAACTAAAGTAAATGTCATACTTCTTAACCAAGTATTCTTTTCTAGTAGCACAATAACTTGGAAGTTTTTTGTAGGTTCTGCAGGTGATTGCTGGAGCTTCAGTTAGTTGTAAAAGCCGTAAAAAAATACTTTAATGATATTTTGAATGAGCAATGGGCTGCTGCATAGGCTGCCATTTTCTGCAACATTTTTTGTAATTTTCCCAGAGAGAGTGTCTAGTTTTTCTACAGGTTAATAGAGTTATTCTGTTTGAGAGACATCGTGTATAGCTTATAGCTTTCTGCATATTAATCAGAATGTGATAGTTGAGTATGTTGTAAAGCTACTGTCATGTTTAATGTTCCAGAAAAGTACATATAGAAAATCAATGCGTTCAGGGACTGTAGGCTTTTCTCAAAACAGAGAGTCTTGAGAGTCTTGTAACACAGGAGCTCAGTGAGATGTTAAAATGAATACTGGATTTCCATCAGCATGCTGATCCAATCTCATGTTGACGACTGACATTTTTACAAAAAATGCTAGCATGTTGAAATTACTCAGTCTTGAGCCTCATCGCCAAGATGCATGTGCAGGTTGGAGGTAAAATCGAAAGCCCAAAATGTGACTGAGAGTTTATGAGGGGATCAACATTAAAAGTTGGAAAATGTTCATTTTTCCAACGCGAATTTCTGGCCGTTCGCTCAGAGTGGGTAATTGGCTGTTAGCACCAGCGATCTGGCTTTTTTGCAGACTGTAAATGGTTTTGGGTTGAAACTGGAGGATTTAATTCCTATTTTAAAGGTAAGTCAACTTACCCTACGTGCTTAAGGCTGTTAAATGAATGTTTGAGTTTCAGTGTGAGATTTGTTGACAGCTGATAGAGGCCCACACGGATTGCTTTGATGTAAAATGTAAGCTGTAACTTTCCAGAAAAAAAAATAATTATAAGCCTGTGTGGGTATTCATTAAATAAACATTCATAAAGCTTTAAAGCATAGTCTCCTCTTACCTTAATATCTAGTATCTAGTACAGTAACAAAACCAAAATGATCTTCTCTTGTGCAGTGCAGGAAGAGACTGTCCCGCTGTGGAGAAGGACTGTATAGGTCATTTGTAATGACAAAAACAAATATTGGGTGATATCTAGCAGGTGTAAACATGACACATTTACATGGTGGAGGAGGTCATGGTTAGTGGTTGTATCAGCAAAGCAGCAGACTTTCCCACAGGACACCTAATGTAGGGAAGTAGTTATTTTAATTAAAACCATGGGATTTTTCCTAACCCTGTGTTCACTTACTTTAGGGCCTACACCTAACCCATACCGCATGTAACCAGCTTCCATTTTATTTGACTTATGGGTGAAAGGATTGCCATTTTGGTAGTGGTAATACGTGTAATACATGGTAATACATGTCTACTGCCTTGTTTATAACTAAATGCCACTGTGAGTTTTATGAGGTGGTTGGGACAAACAATATAAAGTATATGGTCATGTAGGTTGGACTTATTGCAAATATAGAGTGTGGTTAAAAAAAGGTTTAGAAATGTCGCCCAAAATTTCAGATTAAACTAGTGCACACCTGGAATTGATGTATAAGCTATTTAAAAATTGTGGCAACTCGTTCTGTCTCTGCACTGCAGACTATCAGTAAACAGGCTATGAACCCATATATTTTTTATTGTTGTTGTATATTCAGGATTTTGGCTAACATATTTTATCACACTTTCTAAGGACAGTGCATCTTTCTGCAACATGTACAAAATATATGGAACAAATAAGTCTTTTTTTCAGTAGTTGCCTTTAATATTTGAATTGTCTGAATTATCTTCAGTATTCCATTCATATTAATCCCATGTGAATACACACTGCCATTCCAGTTTCCTCAGATAAAACTACTTCTGTTCTCCAAACATTCTTTCATGGTCAGTCAAATGTAGTTGCCCTTCGCATGCATTTGTTTGATTTTACTCCAAAAAAGAAAAAACTCAGGGTGTTATTTGCTATGCTCTGTGAAGTCAAGTATGCCTGGCTCATGTTTTTGCAGCTGTGCGTGAGCACCATATAAACAGGCCTCCAACGCAGACTTATTGAATCACTGGACTAAAAAATGATCCTAGAAGCACCAAAAGCGCGTCTTAACTTCAACACCTTCACACAAATGACCTAAAATCACAGAAGAAAATGATCTGTTAGGTTAAGAAATAAAATGCTTATGTTTTAGATGATTGGTTAAAAAAAAAAAAAAAAAAACTGAAGTGAAGCGGTTGATGAAGCCAACACTTATAAATATGTGGAAATGGATTGCCCGAACCCTTGTGTAACCCAGCAGGGTGCCTGAACAAATCGGCCTCTGAAGTGTGGAAATCTACAGTACAAATGAATAGTGTTAATCTGGTGGGTTGAGTGCTGCACACTTGCAGAGAGAACATACTGTGAAATCTTGTTTGTTACCCTTTTGGTCTCTTACTCTCCGAGCACCTCTCTCTCTCTAACACCCCTCCTCCCTGAATCTGCACTGTATGCTACCTTCTATTCTGGTCTACCCTCCAACCCTCCCACTTGCTTTATGTATCTCACTTCATGTGTCCTTTATCTGTCTTTTCGCCACCCGTTCTACTCTAGATCAAGTGTATAGAGCCTGAAACGAAACAGGCAGCATCTCAGCAGGAGGCTGCCAGTAATACTGAAATCTACCCACCTTCTTCCCACAGTTGCCTCCCTGCTCCCACCTTCTCCTCCCTCCCATCATTCACGATTTACACACTGCACTGAAAAGTTAATTCACACACGTGATCCCACATGAAACGTTAACTTGACTCCACACTGAGAACAGAGGAGTCAGCTTCCACACGACTGTACATATGTGTTAACTGGGGAACAGTGATAATAATAATGCTAATAATGATCCATGTCGGTGTCTTCACTTACGGGGCCTTGCATATAAAGACAGCTTGTCTATTAAAGTGCAAGCAAACCTTATGATTAACTCCATCCAATAGATTATTTAACAAATATTGCTTTAAACTGACATAGATACACGGGGGATGACAGATGACCCAGTGTCAAACAAGCTCTGGGTTCCATCAGAAGTGATGCTGCTGAGGTTACTCCACAGTAACAGCAGGATGCATTCTTACAAGAAGTGGAGTCATACTGGAGGCGAAATCCTGTCATGTTCTCAGAGGAAATGGTAAACAAAATGGTTTTGAGAGAGACACTGAGAAACTCTGAAGGGAAAATATGAAGCTTGTTTTTGCTATACCCAGATGGAATGTGCTTGGGAAAGTATTTTGGAACGATGACAATACGCAAGACTTTTTTTTTTTCTTCCGGCAACAAAACTTCTATTTGATTTCAACACTAGAAAAATTTTGTTCAACTTCACCTCAACATCAACATTTCAAAATATAATCAGTCTTCCCTTTGAGCACAATGCAGCAATGCACATGCAAACAATCTTTGGTATTCCTGCATTAAAGTAAAGCTATTTTAAAAAAGCCAGTGTTTGAAATAAATGATCCAATGTTTCATTTTGGCATAAAATGCCTCATTTACAACTGCTTAACTTTCATTGTTCTTTTCTTTCCTTACATCTTCTGCCCAACATGTCTTAATCTGCTGTGTTTCTCTTCACATTAGGCAGGTTTAACAACTGACTTTTAAATGATGCGTATTAAAGAGTGACTTGCTTCAGCTCAAACTACCCCTGGCTTTAGAGGGAATATTTATCCAAGACAGATTAAGAGTGCATAGTATCAACAAAAGCTCTTTAAAACATTTTTTAAAAAGGCATTCTGACTTGTCATAATAGGAAAAGCACCGGTATTAATAATGACAATAACAGTGGATCTGATGCTGTATTTCAGAGCCTCAGTAAGTCAACACAATGTGACAGTGAGCCAATGTGCAACAAGAGCTGTGCTGCAGCTGTGATTCATTTAATCATTTATATCTACGCTTTTATTATATGTCAAAATCTTCATCTTCTGAACTGCTTAGTAGGGGGTCACGGATGTGCTGGAGCCTATCCCAGCCGTCATCAGGACGAGAGGCGGAGTTATATGTCAAAATGTCTTATGTAAAAAAAATGGTTGCAAGAAAACCCTGAGTAAAAGAGTAGAGAAACATAATGAATGCAGATGCTGGCACACAGGTGAAGCGTACAATTTAACAATTAATATCCAATCAGACTGTGCGGCATGTGTAAAAATGCTGAGTAGGCGTAGTTGATTTCGATTTTTGATAAAGATGACATGAAGAGAAGATCGTAGCAACTCTAAATGAGGGATCGTTTTTGGCTGAAACTAGAGGAAGTGTTTACATAGATCAATGACTACAGTGACATCTGCATTTAAATCTATGGGAAAGACATTAGGCTGGAAATTTGCTCAATGTCACACATTTGACACTCACGTATTAATGCGATACATAAGAGAAAACACCTTCCACAGGTGAGAGCATGAGCAGGACATGATCATACTGTTAGTAGTCAGCTTTTAACTCCTTACACACTGACCTACATCATGTTGTTTCTGTGGTTGCATCTGATGGTCACAGTTCAGCCATCAGTGCTGTACAGTGTGTGTTCACCAACACAGCAGGGTTGTGTTTATATGCAGGCAGCAGTGGCAAGCACTTAATATCTGAAAGTACTGCTAATGACAGGATAAATACAAAGAGAGCAGTACTTGCCAAGTGTAACCATGTAGTGACCTTTGTATTTGGTTCAGCAGCCTTTGAACCAGCTGCTACAGAGCTGTGCACAGGTCAGAATCTACTTACAAATACAAAAGGACATGTCCTCCGCTATGAAAGCGATTTCTCTGGGCATCAATACGAGTTACTGTTAAAATCAGTAAAGTCTCCACAATGTTCAGTCTTGGTTCAACTCATGTCCACAAGCAAAAACCCAATATTGGAGACCAACTTTAATTTAATTCCTTCTATTTAAAAATTAGCTTTTTTAGTCAAACTTAACTTTTTATAAGGAGAAAATATTTACAAGTAACCAATTCCATATTTCTGCTGCAAACTGCAAACACACAACGACCAACTGCTCCTGCTGCTCTGTTTTTCACCTGCACTTTGGTTGACATGCAAATGTTGTAAAGTGAATTTTTCTGTCCTGCCAAAAAGTGCGAGCAAACCTCTCCTGACCTATATTTTGACACTGATGTGCATGTGAGATGATTCCTCAGCAGGCAAATCTGAAGCCCGGTCTCATACCATGTCCATCTTTTCAAGAGATGTGTGTATCCTCTTTTGCACTTGTCCATGCCAACCCGGTCCTTACCTGCTCCCTCCTGTTGTGCCTTGAGGTGGAGAAAAACCCCTCTGCGGATTACCCAGCAGGCCTCATCAAAGCCAGACAGCCAGGTTGCTGACTGTCAGACATTTCCAATACTTAGATAAAGAAAAAGAAGAGACTCATCCTTATTCAAGAGCAGGCTTTCATTAGTGCTCTACAGCAGTAAGGAGACATGTAACTGCTGGTTGTGTAGAGAGTTTACATGTATATAAGAGCATTTCTACTGATGAGTCTTTGTTATAAAAAATGTTCTCTTACAGTATAAAGAATGTAAATTATTGTGTCACCTTACATATACACGAGCTTCTAAATTAATAGGCCTTGACTGATACTTGGCTAAGATAAAGTGCTCACTAAACCCCCAGATCCTGAGCATTACAGTAGCCATCAGAGGCTTAGACAGCTGTAAATGGTTTTGAATATTGGCAATAATAGATATCCAAGGCAAGTAATGTGGCGTTAATGTCAGTAGTAAAAGCCACCACTGAGCATGAGTTTGATTCATTGACAGCAGTTATAAAGAATTACTTTAACTTAACTGAGCTGAGAGTAATGGACCTTTCATTAGTGTGTGTTGTGATTGGAGGACGTTAGTAGTCTGAGAGTGACATTAATGAAAAGAATCATATGAAAAATACTATGAAATGTTGAAAAATGTATTATTATGTTGTTTCTAAACCCTACATATTGTTGGATAGTTATTTTGTCAGGCTCCCTCGCTTTGCTTGGTTTGATATGTTACATGTACCTGCACTTAATCTTTACTTTTGGCCAGAGGTAGTTGTGCATGTACTCAGGTGCGGGCTTTTGATGTACTTCATTGGAGTACTTGAATTAGATTTATTCACTTATTTGTACACTACAGGGAACTACTACAGCTTTTACTTTGTTCTTCTACTTTTCAGCTTTTCTTGAACACTTAATTGTAACAGAATCGGGTACAGTGGGAATCGAACCCACTACCTTGGGGCAGTTGTTTACAAACCCCAAGGTAGTGGGTTCGATTCCCACTGTACCCGATTCCTGGCTACATGTTGAAGTGTCCTTGGACAAGACACTGTACCCCTGACCCTTGGCGCCTCAAAGGGGCAGCCTGTCCACAAAGAATTTCCCCAAGGGGATTAATAAAGTATCAATTATTATTATTAACTTATTGTTTTATTTATTACTGGATCTTTTTCTTTGACATTATCACACGTTTACAGCACAAATGTAAAATCAGTTCACAATAAGTATT
>OMLM01000593.1:166877-189573 GCA_900302695.1 Helostoma temminkii
CAATAAGTATTAGCTTCTCTGGTCTATAGCTCCTAATATTTACCTTTTTATTGCTACTCACTAAACAGTCAGTTTCAAAATAATTATAATTATTTCTCTGATAAAATCTCACAAATAAGGTTTTTGAAACATTTTAGTTTTATGAGGCAAATGGAAAAAATCTGGACTAATTATTAACAGTGTTGCTTTCTTGGGGAATACTTGCACTGTATTACTTAAAGTACACTTTTTAGTATGTTGCTTCAACTCGTGTGAACAATTGTGTGTTTTGAGTGTAAGTGGGACTTTTACTTGTGATAGATTACTTTTCAGGCAAAAATTCAGCAGCTACGGGTCATTTTAACAGGAAAACTCTGCAAAGAGTGTCACAACAGAATAAACTTCCAGCAGAATGAAATGTCAGTGCAGCAGTCAGCCTCAGGGTGATGTCCCTCAGCAAACAGAACAAAATAACGAATATAAAGTATCTCAAGTATATATAGTTCTGTCTCTAAAACGCCTTTTTCAAAAGTACGAGGAAACATAAATTTGCTAGCCTGGTGGCTGGGTAGCTATTCAAGTGGTCCGATAAGAAGATGGCAACAGGTAGGCGTTACATCATTTTCCTGTACTCGTGATATGTATTTATGTTTACAGAAGATGTATATCAAGATGTTAAAAATCACAGCTGCACTGGCCGAACACACAAAAAGAACACAGTGGCCAATCTGGTCAAACTCATCTGGGCCACTGAGAGGCAGGTAAAGTCTCAGCTCAAAGGGCAGTGGGTCTGGCTCATTATGTTTGTTATTCAAGATGGACCGGTCTTTTGAATGTTGATGCAGATGTCTAGACATTTGTGAAAGTCCTCATCAAGATTGTTGTTAGATAACAGGAGACAAACTGGACTGTTACTAATTGCTGGCTGCTTCATCCAACCTTCACACAGACCCAAAGAGTTTGAACAAGGAAGACTGTCCATGCTTTCTGCTCAGGCACATATAGACATACTGCAGTTAAAGCTTCAACCACCTCCACAAGAATCTTCCCGCTTTCATGCCAGATGGTTATATATGGAACTTTTTTTTTTCTTCAAACAGATAATTGTGCAATGAATCGCTTTGATGGTGTCCGTTGCCGTTGCTAGGAGATTTGCATCAGTCTTGTAAAACCTCTGAGGGTCAGAGACACAGGAACATTTTCATGACATGTCTCAGTTGTGTCTTTTTCTAAATTTCACTCTATCTCTCTAAATGCTATCATTCGCAAAATGTATTATTACATATGATGAGATAGTGCAGTAGCCTAGACAGTGACTGTGAAAACAAAATTGCCAAGAATAAAATCCGAGGTGGATACTAGATAAAGACATGTACTTCTTATGTGCACCATTCCTTATATAATGTGTTTTTGCAGCAGAGTACAGTTAACTATCAAGATGTAGACAGTACATGTGCAGGCATCATGTGTTCCTACATGTGTCTGGCCTGAATGTCCTCCCTTGTCTATTATCTGATGTTCTTTTACAGGTTTATCTTACGCAACTCTACCAGCTGCTGCCCAGTGATTTCCACTAAAAGCCAGCTGGGAGCAAGATATAACCTCACAAACTGCTTTTAGCCTTTATTTAGAAGTTGTGTGGCAAGAACCGAAACTTCAGAAAAAATTTGAAAAACCACATCATTATTAAAACATGTACCACATTTTTAAATTAGTGCTCCTTTGGCACGGCTTACTAAGCTGGACAGTTGGCTGTTAACTTAAGCAGCTGTTTGTTAATTGTTTAATTTTAGGGAGCTGTAACTGGAAAGACAGAAAGAAAGTATGAGAACCATAATTTTGCGGTTTAATGACACCATCTGCATAAAGCCCCTTTGAGGCGCCAAAGGTCCGGGGTTCGGGGTCTTGTCCAGGGGCACTTGAACAGGCCAGGAATAGGGCATAATGGGAGTTGAACCACAACCTTGGGGTTTTATAGATGACTACCAACTGAGCTACTAGCTCCCCTAACAAGAGAGCAATTAGCTTTGAGCTAAAGACTAAAGTGCACACATTAACACGACATTGCTAATATGCTGTTGCATGCCGTAAAAATACTGAGCATGTTCCACCAATAGAATAACGTTGTCACATGCTAAGTGGCTAAAATTTGCTAACTAGCGCAAAATACAAAATACAGCTGAGGGCAATGATAGTGTCATTAGTTCTGCTTTTATTTACAGTAAGTACTAAACAAATTACCCAAGACTGACTGAAAGAGTTCCAACAGAAGGAATATTTATGAAAAGGCATATCAGGAAGCACTTGGATTTTACTTTCAGCTGGAGGAGGATTATGTGAGATTGGTGCTCTATTCTGACACATCAATCTATTATTCTAGTTATACTTTTTAACATTAGAAAAAGTAAACATGTCATTGTTTTTATTTGAGAATATCCTGTTAACAGGTGTATAGATGTTTCTTTTGTAATTGTAGGCTACAGAGAAAATTCCACATGTAAAAATTATTAGTGGGGACTATGAATCTCTGTCTAACCTCAACCTATCACGTCAAAGTGAACGGCCCTAAAATCCTCACCAATCCCTAAAACCACCAGTTCCATGAAATGCAGCAGTTTAGCCCTCCTCTGAAATTCAAATGAAGATTAATCAGAAGCATGGTACCAAGGCAGCTTGAATAACAAGCCCTCAAAAGACTGCGCTATTCGCTTTAGGGTTGAACTACAGACTGTGTGAAGGATGATTAAAATGAGGAAGAAAAGGAAAAGAGGGGAAGGAAGAAATCAAGCAGAGAGAAGAGCAGAAGTGGATGGAGAGTAGATACAGGCGCTTGACGATGTCATTTTACTCCATGTTGCTGTGTCCATCATGTGTCTCTGGAACAATGAGGCAATCGAGTGTGTAATAGTGACCACCAAAGTCACTGTGGGCCTAATAGGTCAGGATATTTGAGAATGTGTGTGTGGATAAAGGTTTGATGTGCTGTATTTTTTCTCAACAATAATGAATTTGCTTTATATAATGTGTGTCCACATGACTATATAGTAACTCTAACAAGGAAAGCAGTATTTGAAGTTCTGTTCATTAGTCAGGAACCATCAGTTAACCAACACAATGTGCATAAGGGTTATAAAAGTAAAACACTTTTACCTACATTATTTTATGAACACACAGCTATGATATATGCATAAAACAAGCATCACTCTTCTGTTGCTTTGTAAGTGTGGATCCCTGCAGTCATACTGGACCCTGACTACTTGGAGTTTTGCTTAAACTTACAATAAGTGAGTGGCCACTTATGGAGCAACTTTATTATTCATGTGTTGGCCCTCGCCTTTTGATGTAAGTCCAATATTTCCCCTTGTTTTAGCTCTGTTTTAGTCTACCACCACTCACCAGCTAGTTAAACAATAAAATCATATGAGAAGATGGTAACAGTTTGTATGACACTGTCACATTTTTTCTCATAAACTTCTCCTTTGGTACAGTTATACGCTTTCTATCATAGCTGGTTCAATGGTAAAAAGTTGCACTAGTCAGTGTCTAATAATTATAGGCAGAAGGGTTGATTCTGGTACTAAGACAATCAAACCCATGAAGGACATGTGGCTGACCTTTTACACATTTGCTTTAGAGCTTTAAACTGGGGTTGTAACATTTCCAATGTGGCTTTACAAATTATTGAGAGTCCTTCACTTTTTATACGCTTTGTTTGGTTGTTCACAATAACATGGGTAAGAGTTAATGCTGTTATTAAATGTCTTATTTTGAAATCTGGCCAGCATAGTTGAGACTTTAAGGAAGCTGCAGTTTTTATTAAGTGACATCATACTGCTCTTTAGTAAACAATCACTTCTTGTCCTCATTTCTATGAGGAAAAGATGTGAATGCTGACACTGCCTGTCTGGTGTTTGAGTCAGTGTAATTCAGCCAAGAAAACTTAATGATAAGTTGTCCCACAGTACCAAACCAACAGTTTAGATCAGACTTGTAGTCTTTAGTCACTTTATTCTACAGGAGAGGTCCAGTGAGAGCGGGAAGGTGAGGGGTGACATGAGGTTAGGGTGCTAACTTAATAACCACAAGTGCCTCCTGAAGCTGCTCACTGCCCTCTAATGTCTCCACTAGTCTGATACAAAAAGCAAACTGGCTGTTAAAACTTCAAACAGCAAAATACAAATACAGAGATACAGAGTCAAATAGCAGTTTGTGTTTGTTTGATCTGGACAGTTGTTGGATTTGTGTATCTGCTTGAATGTTTGTGTTTGTGCACACAGTCCCAGCCTGCACGGGCCAGTCGAACCCCTGTGATGCACGCCAACTGTCTAACACAGTTCTGGCCTGCTATCCTCACCTTCCTGACTCTCTGGCAGTGTTTGAACTTTGGCTGGAACAGGATTTTAAGCTGTCATTAAGTAAGTCTGCACCTGTTTTGTGCACATTTTTAATATGTGTAAAAAAGCCTAATGGTTAGTGTGCATGTCCTATAACTGCAGGTTGATGTCCATCAGAGGATCCTTGCTGCATGTCACACTCTCTTCTCGTTCAGGTTCCTGGTCTGCCTTCTACTGGCTACTGTGGAGACAGGACAGAAACAAGGACACATTCTGGGAAAGCCAGGGACGTGTGTCTATAAATTGTGTAACCTTTATAAAAGGTGGAAATGTGTCTTTTTGTCCACCCATACATTTACCCAGCTACTTCCTCTTAAGGGTGACAGTTCTACCTATTAAAAAAACTGGAGCTCTCATCATATTTACATATTAATATTGTAATTGAGAGATCTGGATATTGTAAAGACAAAAGTCTCCTCATTTGTGAGGCGAATAAAAGCCATAGTGCATCTCCTACAGCATCAGTTCTTCAACAAATATAAAAATAAATCCTAGCCTGATGTTAAGTTGTATTATTAAACAAAAGAACTACTACAGAAAATCTCAATACAGTGTTTTTCAAAAGAGAAAAATACAGCACTGAACAATGTAACACACGTTAACACACAGATCCAAACACATCTTTAACAAAAATACATCACAGTACATCGGTGTTTAAGCTTAAAGCCTTTCCAGGTCTCCCTCTTTCCTTTTAACACACAACGTGGCAACTTGCCAGGTGGCACGCTCTCACAGCGTGAGGCGCTGTGGTGCTAAAGGCGAGGCAGTGTGGCACTCCGTAAACTGTCATTTGGCAACCAAGACGACAAGACAAGATCAAACTGAGGAAAAAACATTATCACCCTCTCGCACACGCACGCAGACAGGCACACCTAGTCAAACAGCAAACATACTGAGCAACCTAGAGTAAACAGGTGCACAAGCTATAATTCAAAAATGTTTCCCATGAATGTGTGTGAATGGATTGAATGTCCAGTTAGAAATAGAACAAGACCAGTAGCGAGCACACACACACACACACACCAGTTGATTACATTTTCTCAGTGTGATAACAATGATGACCATGGTGTCTGTATCGCTACAGTCACTTACTGTAGACTTAGACCAGTGGGGTTGGCTGCTATTTTACCTAACACAGCAGTCTGGTGGCCTGACTGACACACACACAAATACACACAGACACACGTGCAATATTGCATCACACATACTCCTCAGTGTGAGAGAGTTAAGACTTTTGCACTGCAGTTTTTAAATTGATGTGGACCTGAAATGCTGTGTTTCTCTACTTGACGCCACTCTTGCCCAGTCATCTTGAAAAAAGAGCCACGGCAGCACTGAATGGATGATGGCAACTTTTACTGGAGGTGCTGTAAAAGTAATCACACTCTCTAAATTCCACCTCTAGAAATTATATAAAGGTGAATATTATCAGTACTCAGCCAGAGGCTAATATTTTAAAAAATATATGCATTATGTTTAGCTAACCACATACTGTATTGCTGTTTTAGTTTTAGCTGATACTTGAGCTGATAGGTATTAAACATTTATACACTTTTACTATTTCAGCCATTTAACTGTTGCTTTAAGCTATTTATCTCTTACTTTTAGGTATTTGCAACATCAATCTATTACTCTAAACCACTCAACACTAGTTAGTATTTCCACTATAAATACATTACTTTTAGCTAAACATATCATTCATCAATTTCTTTTAGTTATTTCATTGATTCCTTCTTGACTTTTAGCTATTTCATCCAGTTTAGTGCTGCTCACTATTCAGCTACTGTGGCTCTTGCTAATAGTTTTCAAGCACTATAAATCACAACATTCACTGTTTGAATAATTAGGGTATATATATGGGGATATTTTTAATCAAATTGTAATTCCTTTTTTTTTTTCTCAATTAAGCTACTTTACAATCTGTCCATGTACTCCCTTAGCAAATAATGTGCAGAATTAATGCCTGGTGTTCAAATCCCTGTTGGGAATCACTGCTCTAAAGCATTGTGGCTCCTATCTGAAAGGCATAGGTGATGCAGCAGCTAATGACATCAGTAGCCTATTCAACAAATGAGACCAATGATGTTTTGTCACAGCAGATGTGTAAAATCTTATAGTCTCCCATGAAATACATTTGTAGCACGTAAAAGGCACAATAGACAGGAACAGATTGTGAGGCATGATGTGGTATAGTTCAGCGTGTTGCAGAATGGGTTCTACCACTTGCTTAGCAGCTTACAGAGGCATCAATGCGTGACTCATCAGTCAGCTTACTGCTTAATGCTTTCAGGGAAAAAGAACACATGCATCGTAGACATGCAGCTGTTGAGACGGCAGCTCTGGTCATATCATCACTGTACCAGACAAGTAATCTATAGTGGTGCTTCCCACAGTTATTTGAGAGAATAAAATTATTTGTCGAGATGAAAGGAGAACATATGTATTAGTGCGAAAAAGCACTAAGAACGAGTCGCCTCTTGGTTGGCACTCATGAGCAGCTTATTGTTTTTTCAGTGGCAATTAAAAATGTATTACAAATGAAAGGTTACACAAGGTCTGTGCAATGGTGACAACTGGAAATGTACTGTAGTGCTTTGTACATGTGTAGTTTGGTATAAAACAGTAAAGCTCCAATAATTTAATTTTACATCTTTTATTTTTACCAATATTTTACACATTCACATGGAAACCTCTGAGTCATACTGTAACTTCTGGTCCACATGACTCAGACACTTACATTTTACATGAAGCTCACTTGGGTAATGTCTACATACAGTGCATTGCATTTTATTATTTATTATTTATACATATACCCTTGACCTTTTCCACATTTTGTCACGTTGCAACCACAAATTTAAATGTATTTTATTGGAATTTAATGTAATAGACCAACAGAAAGTATCACATAATTGTCAAGTGAAAGGAAAATGATATATGGTCTTCAAGATTTTTTACAAATAGAAATCTGAAAAGTGCATTTAGTGTGTACTTCAATCTCAGTATAAATACACCTGATCTGTGAAGGCCTCAGAGGTTTGTTAAAGAACACTGGGGAAACAAACAGCATCATGAAGAGTAAGGGACACACCAGACAGGTCAGGGATAAAGTTATGGAGAAGTTTAAAGCAGTCTGTCCACTAAACAAATATTAGACATTCACGACACACTGGCTTTTATGGAACAGTGGCAAGAAGAAAGGTATTGTTGAAAGAAAGCAATGAGAAGTCCCCTTTGCCACAAGCCATATAGGGGACACAGCAAATGTAGAAAAAAGTGCTCTGGTCAGATGAGACCAAAATTGAACTTTCTGACCTAAACTGCAACGTGTGGCTGAAACCTAACACTGTGCATCAACCTGAACACACCATCCCCACAGTAAAATCATGGCAGCATCATGTTATGGGATGTTCTTCTTAAGCAGGGACAGGGAAGCTGGTCAGAGATGATAGGAAGATGGCTGGAACTCAATACAGGGCAATTCTGGAAGGAAATTTGTTAGAGGCTGCAAAAGACCAGAGTGGACCAGAGGTTCACCTTCTACCAGGACAATGACCCTTCACATACAGCCACAGTTACAATGGAATAGTTTAGATTAAAGCATATTGATGTGTTAGAATGACCCAGTCAGAGACTAGACCTGAATTCTATTGAGAATCAGCGGCAAGACTTGAAAATTGTTGTTCACAGACGTCACTTTATCAACTAGACTAAACTGGAGCTATTTTGCAAAGAAGAATGGGCAGAAATTGCAGCCTCTAGATGTGCAAAACTGGTAGAGACATACCCCAAAAGACCTGCAGCTGTAATTGCAGCAAAAGGTGGTTAAATAAAGTATTGACTCAGTGTGTCTGAATACATATGCACGCCGCATGTTTCATATTTTTATTTGTAAAAAATCTTGACCACCACATCAGTTTCTTTCCACTTCAATAATGAAACATTTTGTGTTGGTCTATAAGTGCCAATAAAATACATTTAAGTTTGTGGTTGTAATGTGACAGAAGGTGGAAAAGTTCAAGAGGAATTAATACTTTTGCAAAAGTACAGTAGGCACTTCTTTAGCCAAAACACAAACAAGTACAATTGTACAAATCTTGGAACGAATCTCAGGCAAAATCTGACCAAAACCACAAAGAGCCATGTTGCTACAGGCATGTGGCTCCTGGGATTGCTAAGAGTAAAATACAATAATCGGAGAAGAAGATGAAATTAAAGGCTTATTACTGGATAGCAAAAATGTGCCTTTTTGAGAATATGGTATTACCCAAAGATGATATTAGCAGTCAATTTCAAATCAGGCAAGGAGAATAGACTATTGTACACAACTAATACACATTTTGAATTGAATCACATAAAATTATCAGAGTACTATCCAACTGTGCTGAAACACAGTCTTAAAATAAAAAAAGGAGGATTTATTCAATCTTAAAAATTGCAATAGCGACAGTTACCTTTTCCTCTGTTTCCACTGGGTAAAAAGTACTTTTTTTTTGCATGTATTTGATGAAGTGCTGCTGCAATACAATGTTCTCACTGAAATCAATAAGGGAGCTGTGTTTTTTCAGGCAGCGCTAATGTCTGAAACCAGCCTTTGTGTGGACACAGCTTGTAGATGGATTCAGAGTGACACATGTATGAAGTGTTGTCGATCTTGGTCACCACGACGCTTTCAGTGTTGATGAGAAGACGCATAGTGGATCTGATGGGAACTCAGTCCTGGAGGAGTTCAGCTTGATGTCACGAGCCAACAGTCACTGTTAATTTCATGAAGCAAATATATCTCTTGAAAATCTCCAAAGTTGCAAGTCATGCTCTGCCTGTGTGAAGTCAAGTATAAATATTCACTACCTGATTGAATTCTAGTTTCTGACAGAGACATGCTCCAAACTTATAAAGGTAAAATAAATGCCTTGTCAAAGTTCACGACAGTTAAGCTGCATAACTGCCTGCACAAAGTTCGCGATTTAAGTAATCAAACATTGAGATTTGAGCACTGAGACTGAATAAATTAAAGGAGAGATCAGTTCTTTGTTGCTGGAGTTCAGATGAAGTGCGGTCTTTAAATAGCCTTCAAATTTAATCTCTGAAGAACACACTGTTCCAAATCTTAAGAGCAGGGAAGAAACCCTTTCCAGTTGCAAAGTGTCAGTGGTTGATAAATCCCTGTGTTACTAAGCTACTTTTATAACTGAAAATAAGACAGAAAAAAATTAAAGTATTACATGAAGTTTTAAAGTAACAAAGTTTATAACTTTTGACATTGTAACAACCAGTTGTGTTGACGACCATTTGTAGGAAACGGTAGGTAAACGCACCTTAAAATTAATAAACTCGTCTCATTTCTCTTATCGTCCCCAGGCCGAAATTGCTTCTTTAAATGCGTTGGATCTCAGCATGAGATCCCACATGATGCCGTTTTACCTCCCAGTGAAGCTCAATCAGCCAGAGAAAGCATTTAACAGCATATTAGGCAAACAAAAACACCTGCACAGTGACCATGATAATCTTTTAGCTAAGATTAGCTGTGCTTGCCATGCTTTTTAGCTGAAATATTATCACAGTCAGTGTGCAGGTGTTTGATTTACCTTCTCAGCTGGATAAGAAATGAAAAGATAACAAAAAGGATATGCTGCTAGGGAAAAAACAAGCAAGTTCACACTCATGCATAGTGTAATAGAAACATCAGAAGCAAGCAGTTCTCCTGTAGGTTCTCTGGGAAGCAGATACACTTCTGTAGATGAAACTGAGGCAGTAACAACAGATTGAGATGTATGCATTTGATAAACGTATTTTCACATTTAATGTTAAGTTTGCCATTTTTAAGAAGCCAGAAATAATTCAGCCTGACATATTTGGCTCCCACAAACTTTAAAATGAAACTGATTTAAATCACAGTTACTGGTGCCTCCACAGTGCATCTTAAACTCCTCTCCGGAGACATGCTCGATCTACGCGTCATCCTTCATTGTGACAATAATGCTGTTGCTGTGCTTCTCTTCCAAAAATTGAATCAGGAAATTGATTTCAGACACAAGCTTAAAATCCCATGAAAATGCCGTGAAGTCTGTCTCGACATTTCTGCCTTAGTGATCCCAGAATGCTGTAACATTTGCCAGTGTGAGCTCTTGATGAAAAGGACTCACGCTGGTAAATACTGCTTTATAGGCCTGTAAATTAGGGGAGTTAGGAGGGCACAGGGAGGTAAACAGCACAGCTTCACACTATAACCATGACACACTGTATCAAGAGGAAAACAACATGTAGAGGAAAATGGCTCAGGGAAAAAAAAACTACAAGCAAAGTTGATAATGCTAATTTCTCTACAGCTTCACAGTGAGTTTGAGCTGCTTTGTTGCCACTTCATCTATCTTTTCTTTCCTCTCACTACCACAATGTGTGTCTGTAGGAGCACACATGCACAAGCGGGCGCCTTCCTGCGACCATTGTTGGCTTTAATGTATTTTTAATTTCCCATGAAGTGACTGGAGTCCTCAGTGACCGACACTCCATAATTGGCTGCCTGTGTGAACATTAGTCAGCCTAACGAGAACGAGGGAGCTCCTACTGATGCACGAGCGTGCAAACAGACACACACACAGGTAGCCTTATTCTAGTTTCTTGTGTTTTCCATCTTCTCCTTTTCCTTCTTGTCATCTCAAACACACACACACACACAGTAAGAAAGAATGTCTCATTAACTGAGCTGGTGCTGCCATTTTCCTCCAGTAGAATCAGACAAAAAGTGTTTACCTGTTAGACTGTGTGTATGAGAATGATGTAAGAATGAAACCAATACAATTAGTTACATGCTGAAAATTATAAAAGTTAGCTATGGCCTGCTTACCATGCATGCAGCGACACATAAGGCAGCCATCATTCTGGGTTCGATATAAAGCATCTGCATTATTTCTGCTGTTTCATTACAGTAGATAAGAACTTCATTCTGGGCCCAATGAGGAATGAATCACTGCAGATCTGTGTTGATGCAAGGTTTCTGGGCTGTTCAGGTAGAGGCGCACTGGGGACATGATGCACCGAAATATATGATACCTTGACTGTAATTGACGACAATTGGACATGGAATATTTAGAGATGCAGCAAATATCTTCAAGAACACACACCCAACAACATGACACCATATTCAAAGTAATTTTGTCATATATAGGATTTATTTACACTTTCTATTTACAGATTTATGTTTCAAAATCTTCTGTACACATTTTTAAATTCAAGAACCACTACTCCAGTCACCCACAAGTTCTAGTATTATTAGATTGTGATTGAGTACTCAAGAGGCAAAAGATGTGGGGGAGGTGTTTTTTTTCAGTTTTGTTATTCTGAAAATGAAAAGCAGCTGAAAATGTTACGTAAAGATACCCTGTTGAAGATGCTCCAAAAAATGTTAGAAGTTTGTCTGTGTGTTTGTGAGTGTGTGTCTGCAGGCTAAAAAGCAAAAGGGCTCCAACCAGATATCATCTGGGTCTTCATCAGCATGGAGATGTTACAGCAGGTTACAGGCAGACTGTGTGATAAATGATTTCACTTTATACCATCTCTTTTCACAAAAGGCTGAGTAAGCAGCGCATCTTGAAGTTAGATTACAGCAGTGAAACTCCTCTAATGATTTGAAAAGAGTTGGAGGGTTTAGTCTGTTTGCCCATGACTCGCACACACACATTCACAGAGACTGCAGTAACTGTCAAACCTCAACATTATTTGTTGCCCCAGGCATCACTCCCCCCCCACAGCCTTCAATATAATTGTGTGCAATAAGGCAACATGACTTCTTAAAAAGCTGGGATATGGATAATAAACATAGCAACTATTGACCGTTAGCTGGAACCCTCCGCCAAATGCAACGTACTGTTACAAAGACTGTACAAAAAGCTGTTTGCTACGCCACAAATCTTGAATGTGAAATTTACTAGTCAATATTTGGACAAAAGTGGACATGATCAAGCTTTTAATTTCTAGCTAGTACCATTTATTTCGTTAGCTTAAATAAGGACTGCTGGCAGATATTTTGCTAGGTAGCTACATAGGTTAACGTTAAGGTCAACTCTGTGAATTGATTTAAAACACGTGTACATAGCATTGTGCCTACAGACCAAGGTTAGAGCTACATGTCCCAGACAAAAAGAAATTGCCCTGCAACTTAAAGCTAGGTAGCTTACAGGACTAGTTAAGCAGCTCAACTTAAAGAATAGTTTTAACATTTAATATAACTAGAGAAAAAGCTTGTGTGTGTACCTGCTAACGTGTTTAACAAACGTTATTTTTCAGCTAACTTTGGCAGGGCTAAACAAAAGATGTGCTAGTTGTTAACTGGAGTTTCTTTTATCAATGTAACGGTATAAACTATTGTAGTTAGCTATTGATGTGCTTCTTATCCTTGAAAGTACCACAACATTATTAGTCCAGGGAGTAAGCTAGCTAGAGTAACAAATACAGCTTTTGTTGGAACAGATAAACACAATGTTTAATCCATTCTTTACACTTCGGCTCTCGGACAGAAAAAGACATTGCTCTCCATCGCTCTTGTTTGCAGGATGGGTTTAGCAGACGGTCAATGGCCAAGTTTAAAAATACTCCCAGTGTTATTTAACAGTTCATGTTAGTGGCTTTAACACCACAGAGCTGGATGTGAACAAATTCAAGATGTTACGCATGTGCTATACCTTGTCCAAATTCTGAAACCTTTTTGTTTGTTGATAAAAACATAACTATGATGTTGTCTCACATCTTCAGAGCCAGGCACAACTTAATAGACTTGTCATGTAAACAGAATAAAAAGCTGAAACCAAAATGGAAAAGTGAAATCTCTAAATCTCTAAAATTCTATTTGAAAGGATGTAAAAAAAACTTTCAAAAAAGGCTATAGGCTTTTAAATGACAATACTGTGCAAAGGTCTTAGACCAGCATTAGATTTGTTGTTTTGGCAATGCTATTATATACAGTATATGTACTTCTGTTTAATAAACAAATATTTAATTTGATTCTTCTTCTTTGAGAGACCAAAAGACATCCAGCAAGGACCTGGCTCAGAATCTAGCAGCTTCATTTGGATGCCAAGTTGATCCCTCCATAGCCCAAAGATACTGGAATGATCTTTGTGGGAAGATATCAGTCAACAAACTACTTTTTGTGTTTGTAGTTGTTCTTATGTAAAAACTGAGGAATAAATATGCATGACCATCATAGCATTGCTAAAAAACAAATCTAATGATCTAAGACTTTTGCACGGTACTGTAAATACAGGTTTTCAATGTCAAAGAGCATAAAAGATGAGGGATTATGAAAATAGTGCATAATGTGTAAAATAAAGCCCAAAATGTGATTAAAGACTGACAGCCCTCACTGAAAAAGTGCAAAGAAACACAACTCCCTCCCTCTCACCTTCACAGTCTGTGCTTGGGTGACAATAATGGATCCTGGCAGAGTAGCGACAGGAGGCTCAGAACATTAACAGCTTTGTGTTATGTCATAAATGTCTGATTACTGCCACCACCACCACAACTCAACATCACACCAATATGGTGCCTCAGACAGAAAGACATGTCTATATGAATAGGGAAATGCTGGAACCAGGGTCCAACTGTAGAGACCGGTGTCAAGCAGGCAGTCGTGAGCAGAACAACAAAGAAAAACAAAGATTCTACTGGATTTCATAATTTATGTGGAGTTTGCTTCACGCAAAAGCATCTTTAAAGGCTGTGTTGACAAATCATTACATGTCATGCTTCTGCCACATTCCAGACAAGTCCAGATCATCTTTTCTAAGTCTGGGAAAATACATTAAAATGGATTTCTTCCACCAAAATCAAATGTATTTAAAGCCATAATTCTGCTCTATGACATCACATGTTTTATTTACAGCAGAGGATATGTTCCTACTGCAATTAAAAAATAAAAATGTTTTTTGAAACTTGGAAAAAAAACTTTTGCAGAAGAGAAAAAAGGGTGACATAAAAAAATGTAGCTGTTGATTAAGGCATAACTGTCATAAGTGTAAATACTAATTTAGTTTTCATGAGAATTTGATTTCTGAATCAAACTACTAATAGTTTAATTTGACCCCCATACCCATAGGTTTGTTTTAATTTAAGCAACATATGTGCTTCCAGTTCTTGCTGTTTGTGTGTTCATGTGTGATCTGAGGTAGTCCAGGGTTTAGAGAGGAGTAGTACTTAATTGTATCCTGGCAGGCCTGACAAAAACCTAACAAGTGGGAATAAGTAGCTTTCCTACTGCAAATGGCTCATTACCATCTTTGATGTCAACCAGCGTATATGTGACTCTCCTGACCTGCAGCCTGTTCGCACTGTTTGTCTTGTGTTGTTGGAGTGTGGGTGGACGGGACAACATGGGGATTGAGCTGGTGTGTGTGATTTGCAGAATGAAGAAGACATGCTTCCCCTTCCACACTGACAATATGTCTGTAAAATCCTAATGTGTCTGTGAAGGAAAACAATCCGATCCCTTCTGGCACGATGCAGGAGGGAAAAAAAAGAGATGAAAAACAAGAGAGGTCATGTGCCTTCAGGTTGTGTTGTGACCAAGAGCAAGGGCTCAGATATGTAAACCATGTAGAACGATTCTGCCTTCTTTCTTTGTCTTTGCAAACTGAAAGAAAGGTCACATTTTTGCCTTGAGGAACATAAAAACAATGTATTGCCATGGTGCTGGAGATAACAATAAGCAGAAACAAACATTTTTCTGAGCCAAACTGAACCTAGGCCGTGCTGACCAATAGCCCGTGGTCCTGTATCAGGCCTGAGGCAACACCTTGAACTCCAAAAAAATTCCTTCAGGGATGAAGAACAGGGTTCTGCACTGGACTGCAGGAGTGCACATTTCAGAGCTGATCAGAGAAGAATAATTTTTTAAAAAAGCTCCACAACATGTTAGAATGCTACACCACACATCCTCCCAGTCATTGGTTGATTCAAATCTCTTAGAAGCTGAAAGGCCCGTTGGGCATTTGGGAAACGGAGGTTAAGAAAAGGACAGGTCCTTCCATGTAGGAACAGAGGCCTCTAAGTTCAATAGATGTCTGTGGGGAATCAAAAGGTGGATGAAGAGGACGAGGAAGAACATGAAAAGAAAGAGAGTAGCTGCAGAGAGCTACGCTTATCATCTCTTGTAGTGGTTGGGCGCATCAGCAAAGGCAAACTTCAACCTGTAGGCTTCGGCCAGCAGCACGCTCACTTCCTCGTTGCCCCAGTGCATTGTAGGAAGGTTCTGGAGGAGGATCATTAGCCCCTGTTGAAGGAATGACAGAAATATTTGGAATACTGAAAAAGTACAAAATGGCAGACACTTGAAATTTGAAGAGAATGTAACAACACCAGTTTTAGTAATGAGTAGAAAAAGAGTTCAGGAAATCACATTTTCTATTACTTACTGTACAGAGGTAAACAGCAACAGTATAGTTCATTATTTGTGCCACTTCAACACGACATGAATGTATCATACATCGTTAGTCGATGCCTTGCTCTGATTTTATTATTTATATATTCACTAGCGTATGGCGTATCTACACAGAAAGTGCTTCAGCAGTGTTTTTTTAGTTGTTCATCTCACCCACGTCTAATGAAGTAGATCTTCTCTTTTAATCAATCCAGCTGTTTACACAGGACACGTAACAGATGCAACACACCACTTGTACATCTCTGTGCTATACATGCTCTTAGTTTACATACTTAATACAAGCTGTGAATATGATGTGCACTCTCCATAAAATCATCAAATAACAAACACATTTTATTTAAAGCACTTTTGAGATTTATACATGAAGTCAGTCTTTATGATCAGTGTGGCACTTTTGGCCTGTCTTTTTCTTTTTCTAAAGATGAGTCAGTAGTAGCGATTTTCCATAGCAGCGTTACAGACATTTACAGCTGTGTCTATGCCTACCGCGCTCCCTCTTCGCATCTGAATGCTGAGTAAAAACAAAACCAACTATTAAACATGCAATGTGTAACTAAATGAGGAAATACACTCAACACGTTAAAGTTGTAATAGCTAATATTTTATAAATTTTCTAAGAAATTAAGTAAAAAATTGGATAAGATGTGTTGTCTTTCAGGTGTTTTAGTTCGTTTCAAGTTTCTGGGTTCCATACAGGCCTTGTATTGTTTTTCCAGTGAGACTGGGTTTTGTTGTTGCTGCGGCCTGAATCAGTCCTGCTCGCCACAAAGCAAAACTGTAGGCCGACAGTTTTCTATAGGAGCGAATAATGGGGAAACCTGCTGCAGCAACAGGCTTGACTAAAATAGAAAGTAGACCTGTAAGACCAAAGAGACAGTGCTCTTTTGCACAGAGAGCTAACAGGTAATAGTAGCTCGGCCCAGGAGAACAACCACACGCAGAAACAGAAGAAGGGGAATGAGCAAGTTCTATAGTCTCACAGAAGTGAAAGTATCTGATTTTGAATTTGTTGTATTACAATTACTGGTATAACCCATTCAGATATTGATTACATGTTAATATCAGGTGTAACCGGGCCTAAAAGAAACTGTAAAATATAAAGCCTAAAACTATGTAAAACTACCTAAATGCAACAAAAGGGTGCACTTTGATGTAAAGTCTGGTATGTATCAGCATCTCACAAAGTATTCCCTCTGGAGTCTGGTATGTATCAGTGTAATGTCAGTGTAGCAGACAGCCACAGCTGCATGTGCTTTCTGCCTTTGTAAGTGTGACACAGATACAGACACCGTTATTAACTCAGTCTAAGTGGTTTAATAACAGCTGTGAAATAGAAAGAACAAAAAGATAAAGAGGTGGATCGAGGTTTGGAGGAAAAAAAAATCTGGAAAGAAAGAATAAAGTGTCAAGTACAATTGAGTGAAGCTCAAGCCTCTCCCCAGATTCTTGTTCTGTACATCACTGTGCAAGCATGAACACAGACAACACACACTCGAGCACACACATGCACAAGTTCAATCTCACCAACTAATGCCTCTCTCTCAAAGGGGAATGAGTCTGGTTAGTAGTGAGACAGGCTGATTGTGTGTGTGTGTGCTATGGATCAGTGTCCCAGGAGCTTTCATCATCAAGCTCAAATCATTGCTGTGACAACCAGGTTTACAACCAATCATGGTGTTCATAATCACATCGAAGGACAAATAACGCTGAACCTTCTGGTGTCTACACTCATCTGGCTTCTTAGCAGTTTGCAGCTGAACATCTTAAAGAATGTGACCCTTTTACGAAAGTACCCCAACGCTGGTTGAAGTATATGAATATAACTTAAATGAGTGGTGAAATCTTATTAATATAACCTCTACGTTTTGTTTTAAATTCCACCTTCACCATCATGCAACAGCAGAAAAAGTCTAACGACATTTTGTGGATAAATTTATAGCGAAGAACTTTGTATTATTTTACTCTCCTACGAATTAAATCGAAGGTGTTTGGCTCCATTAATTTTTTCCTTCCTCTCTTGTTTTTAATGAGCCGGTGAGTTGACCTGGATGACTTTTCAACAAGAAGTATTTGTATTCAAAGTGAAGGTGGAAAAGTACAAGTTTTCTTCAACTAATTAAGCTCAAGCTGTCATCGTAGCCAGATATTACAGATTAAACTGAAGTTGTGTTTCACCTGTGTTTCCTGAACGTACACCTGAATATAATTTTTATACATTTTTCTTAGGCAAACTTACAGTATAGATGGTGATTGCTGTGTTGCCTTACTATTATGAGCTATAGGGCCTTGAAAACAGTGAAAGAACTGTTGGAATATTTTAAAACACAAAGCACAAGGAGGTGAGTAAGCACAGTTTAAAATGCTAACAAATTCTACATCCAACATTGTCAAATATGGGATTCTCGGGTCATGATCAGAATATTGTTCTAGCTTTATATCAACCCAATCCAGCCGCTTGTTAATTCTACATATCCTAAAAACACTATAATAGATGGTCCTTTGAGAAGAAGACCTAGACCTTGGCGTTGAAAGACTGACCTAATGACTTCCCCCTTGGTACAAAAAGACGCATTTCTCTGAAGTATTTTCACTCTGGGATGGATGCCGAGGGAGGGTGGAAAAAAAACAGAAGACAGCCTGATCAGAATTCAGCTTGCTTTTCTCTCATCTGTATTCAATAGAGCATCACTATCAGCTCTCCCCTTTCATCACTCAGCCTCTCTCCCATTCACACACAGACAAAATCCAACCATTTTGTTCCCAGCTAACAGACTGCATGTGTTCAGGAGTGTGTGCATGTGTTGTGCATTTATGTTCATGTTATGACATGAAAACAATCAGATGCTAAAAAAATGAAAAACATCTGAACTTCAGACATTTGGCTGAACATCTGACGGGCACATTAGGCTGAATACAAATGTTCAATAACTAAAAAGATAACAGATAGATCAGTACTGTATTTGAACTGCTAATCAGCTGATCCATTGTCAAATGTGTGATTCAGTAGTTAATTTACAAATAAGGCAATAAAAGCTGTACTCTGAAATTGGAGTTTGTGGTTCTTAACAGTACAAACTTCAGAGAGGTAGACAGATACTTAGAGAGATGGCAAAAACACGAGGTATAGCCAAAACAACATTTGGTAGATTTGGTACATTCTTAAAAATTAAGAACACAATACATGTTCAGGAACAACAAAGAGCCCGAAATCCATCACCATCATGGATGATGATGATGATGATGACAAAGACCTGCACCTGCTAAAGACAACCCTCCTTATAATAGCTGATGTAATCAAAAACACCCTGCAGGATAGAGCTGGTTGATAAGACGATAAAGATATCTATCACAAAGTAACTTTTCCTAGAAATTTAAAACAAGGTCTATATCATTTTAATACAGTTTTACAACTCCTATAACAGACAACACACACAACAAAAAAACAAATAGCACATGTCATGTTCAGTTGACACACACACACAGCACAGAGCATAGTATCAGCTGGTAGCAGCACATATGCTAATGTTTATACTACTGCTGCCGTAGGCACAGCTAAGTCTAGTGTAGGAGTGGGATAAATGAAAATGACAAGTGACAATGTTACTGAAGAAGATATCCTAGCTGACACTTCCCAAGACTTAGAAGACAAGGAGATGGTTGAAAAGAAGGGTCAGAGGAATTTAGTACTGTGGAGATATTGTAGGTAACATGTTAATTAAAGTCCAACTGAGCAGCAGTGATGTGCACTGCAAACTGTCTAAAGCATGTTAACACCAAGACAGGTAATAACACTCTCTTACTATCTGAAGCAGTGCCATACTTTAGAGCACGCACAACACAATACTTTACTGTCCCAGACCCAAGCAAGACAGTGTGATACTTGTGCAACAATAATACATGCAATAGTGTTTACTTTCTGTCAGAGTAAATGCACAGGATTAACCACAAGATTCACCATTGATAGGTAGGAACAGGAAGTTCAGAAGAATGGGAAAAATAGGAAATAGATTTCACTTCACACTGCTGAAGGGAAATATCACAAGAACAAGCAAGAACTAAAGACGGCTAGACCTGGCAGCACATCACTGTGGAGGAAAACCAACATCTGGTGATGTTTATGGGATCCAAACATCAGGCAGTCACTGACAAAGTAATTAACAAAGTATTAACACAGAGTATAATTATGTTAGTTTGTGCTAATACTTTTGAGCCACTAAAAACAGTCAAACTGTCTGCAAGTGTTAGTAATTCCTACACAATATTTTTGGCAAAACCTTGCAAATAAGGCTGCTGTACACATCATGGTCATTCCCTTTTTAAATCCACTGTGGTCGAATACAGAGCCAAGTCTATAATGAATGTCACTGAGTGTTACTGGTCCAGTAGTTATGACCCTGACAATCATTTAAATAGAACAGAGTGAGGAAGCAAAATGTACATTGAATGAAAAAGAAAAACAAAGAACATTTCATATAGAAGCTATCTGTGCTGTTAGTCTTTAAGAGTACACTTCGTGTGTACATGCATTTATGTGAATGTGGAAATGTAAACATTCTGTAGATTCCTCTCAGTTGTCTTAGATGCCTGGGGCTACGCACTTGTACTTCCTCAACTATACCTTTCTGCCCCAGGCTGCTGAGGAAAATGAAAGCCCTCCATACAAAGACAGCACTGATTCCTAGGTACACATGGCTTGAAATGAAATTAATATGGGACTATTAATAGAATAAAAATAAATAGATAAATAAATTACAGGTTTTGAAATTATTTCTAAATGCTACATAGTGGGGAGATGTATTAACAGAACCAGGTAACTGAGGTTATTCTGTTTAGCAGTGGGAGATATAGCCTCAAAATTATATCACAATATTTCAAGAAAACCTGTGATAATGATATTTATGATGGCACAGAAAAGAAATACTGAACACTGTTGTTCAATTCATAATTATTAGTAAATAGTAATAATGAGTAACATGTGGAAACTGATAGCTATCAATAACTGCAACTTGCAGTTAGCAGCAGACAGTGAAGGGAATTTTTCATCAATGACTTCATTTACATGCACTTCAGTAACTAGGTTACTCAGAAAAAGCAGTAGTCTGGGAAGAGAGTGTACATGCATTTAAGAAACCTGGAAATCTGCATACTGTACATGCAATCTGGGATTAATCTACTGATTGCTCTTCCGTCTTTCAAAATGAGCATGCATCTCAAGAAAAAGCAGAAGTAACTACAAAATGTTAGAGTCAGTTTAAGCATTGTTACACGACTGGTTGGGGTATGTCCCCAAAAAACCACCTTCTTCTACTGCCCTTATCCAATCTCTTGTACATCCCAGTGTATAAAAAATGGAAAATGGAATATAAAGGTGATAAGTAACTAAGTACATTTACTCAAGTACTGTCCTTATGTGCAACTTTGAGCTGCTAGCTACTTTTACTCCACTATAATTTAGAAGGAAATATAGTACTTTATGCTCCTTATTATGCAAGTAACATCTAGCAGGATTCAGTTTTAATGTTAGCAAATAAGCTATCTCTTGTTAGTGTCTACAGTTTCCATGAAATATAAACTAAACAGTACAGCAGACTCTCACAAATGTTTAATATTGTGAAGGGGCTATGCTCTATGGCTTGTTGAAAAAGAGAGAAAATGTCTCACACAGGAACATAATATGCTCCCATCAGCATTGCACAACAGAAGTTGACAGCACGTCTCCTAGCAACACCAGCCCACAGATGTCAATCAGCAGCCACCATGGGAGCTACCAAACAATTCAAGAGTCTCTATGATGACCTAAGACCCTTATAAGATGGCCTTAGTACAGCCTGTTTCGACCATCAATACAGAGATGGATTAGAATTAGCAGGTAAATTTGTGTTACTATATATTAACTACAGGCATTAATTGCTATGCTACAGGAGAAGGACCAACCGCTGTCTAATCATGTGCTAATTCAAGAACCCAAACGAACATACACATGACATATACATACATATGTGCAGCCATGCATGCTCCACCACACAAATACACACCGGTAGTGACTGAGAAGCTTCATTAAGAGCATATTTCTGTGTGCTAACCATCTGCTGGCTATCACTTCTGTTGAGCTAATGACCTTAATACGGTTTAATTGCGTACATCTCGCTGTCAGGGGGGGATGCTGCTCTCACTCCACTCCACACAGGTGGCAACACTCCATGCTGAGAGGCCATGAGTGTCTGTGTGAATGACTGTATGCGTTTGCAGAGAGTAAAGGGAAATCTGTGAAGTCTATGAAATTCTTTGTATGTTTAAAGTGCTTTTGGGAGATGAAGGCTGTGTGTTGAAAACTAAAGTAAGAATGCGCAATGTATGTAGATTTATGCATTTTGTTATGGCATGTGTTTGTGTTAGAAACCGATTATACAGTAAATTAGAGAAAGAGGCAAGACAAAAACAAGATGTGAGTGTGTATGCTGCACTGTGCAGTTCCTCTTGTTGTGTGTGGGGTTGCTCGTTGGTATTCAAGCATGAATATCCATTTATCCAACAATACTAACAAACATATTGATCTACCATTACTGTATACAGTATGCTACACAAAGGCAATTAGCTCTCCATTTCCTACGCTTGGCAAGGCTTAAAGTAGTTAATGGCTATTGATACAGAGGGGAAAGTAGGTTGTCAATAGAGTCAGTTCTAAGGCTTTTTCTTCGAAATGAGAAGAAAGCACAAAGGGGGTGATTAACATGTAGACATTCATCTTTAGAAATACATCTTACTAAAGTTGGAAGAAACTATGTTATATATGTGAGTTACACATGACTAGTAGTAAAAACAGTGTAAGCCTCAAATGGAGACAGAGAGAAATATTACTTTGAATACTATTAAAGGTGACTTCTGCTGAACA
>OMLM01000593.1:189638-211057 GCA_900302695.1 Helostoma temminkii
AAGCCCACTCTGCCTGAGAAATAACCAACTGCCAGAGTATGTTTGCTGGCAGAACGAGATGGTGCTAAGTGAAGTGAGTACAATGAGTGCCTCAAATCGTGCAAGGTCTCTTACTGTCTTTCCTGCTGTTTCTACTACAGCTCCCAGCAGTCAACAGCTTAAAAGGGGGATGGGAGAGGGATGACAGGTGTGGTGCTCACAAACATACCAACAGACGTATTTGTAGCTAAAAATGGTAAATCACCTGTAGTAACTGTTGTATTTCTTCGACATGCCATTCCACCTCCGACCTCCTCCAACCAACATATCTACATGAACACACACATAGACATGCAGCTGCACACAAAGAGACTGTCACCTATGAACACAAACACTTTAGGCTGCTGGTGGTGGTGCTAATGGTGTTTTGTAGCACCCTGAGGTGTAATGGGCCTAGACATTGCTCTGTCGGGGCCATTAGCTTGCTGTAGTTCATATAATTACACAAAATGGGCACTCTGGCAAACAGTGGGTGCTAATGTAGGAGTTGGGCACTGTAGCATGTGGAGGTAAGAGCTAACATAGGATGGTACAGCCAAGTTCTGCTGTAAAAAGCCTAGCAAATTAATACAGATTGGTTGTGATGTTCTTGTATGGATAATACTGTATTTCTGTTGCCAAATGCAAATGTTAAGGAAATTGTTTTTAATTGATTCTTTGCAACAGTCAACTTGTAGAAAAATCTAATAGGTTTACATGCCGTTTACAGAACAACACAAGTGCTTTTATCTATGGTGTTATAGAGTTAGAGAGTAACTCATGGTTTTAAAGAGGCTGTAGCCAGTAGCCAATTAGCTTAGCTTTAGAGATAGGAAAGAAAGAACACACTTACTTAGCTCCATGGGCAAAAAATTCCACCTGCAGTACCAGCATGTCTAAAGATAACTGAATGACAGGACAGGCACTGCTCCCAGCCAAGTAGTGGTCTGGCACATAAGCCCATCTTCAACCACAACTGCCAATTATTAGAGCAAGATTTTAGTATGCTTAGGTAAGCGACTGGTTGGAGCTTTATACTGATCATAGATACAATATGGGAGTGGCATTGATGTTCTCACCTAATGAAGTGAATAAGCTTATATATTTGCCTTTTAAGGGAGCTAAGATTGTAATTTGACATAATTTTTACTTTTGTTGTTTGGAAATGTCATGCAGCCCAGAAAACCACAAAAAGAAAAAAACTAATTAAAAAACAAAACATCAATGTGTAAATATATCTGGGCAATATATCCTTCATAAAAGGGATAAAAATGAGGAGACATGGCATGTTGGTAATTTAAATACTGTGGGTGAGAGTGAATGATATTATGTACTGTATATTAAGTATTAGAGAATGGATGACAGATTGGCTGAAAGCTTTCAGTACGCATGAAATTGTAAGCGTGGGTGTAAGTGTTGAGGTTATCATTTGGATATTCTAGCCTCTACTGACACCTCATAGAAGGATTTTAATGGTTTTACTGTAATTAAAACTAGGAAATAAAAGACAAAATGGATATTTTTCTATGAGAAAAAGCATTTAGATGTCTTTGCTCTAAACTGTTCATGCTGACAAGTCAGTGTACGTTAGCCCTGCATAGATTCTGTACCAGTCTGGCAAGTTCATAACCTTTGTAAAAATACAGCCAGAAGCAATCTATACTGAAACTGTTGTCAGTGAGTTGTCTATGTGTTGAAGTTTTTACAGATATTTCACTCTGCTTGACAAGTTCCAATTTTCGGGGTGTTCAACATCAAAGTTCAGGAGCAGTCAATATTTGCCCCCTCTGCATCAACTATTACCGCCCCAAATCTTGCCAACGTTTTTGTTTTGCACCGTTTCAGAGTTGTAAAACTACTTCAGAAATGTATGATACAATCCACCGAAATAAATGTCTGCTGGTAATTTATGCTTAAGAAATACCATGTTGACTGCTGCACCACAAAACTGTTTATATGAACAGTTCAATAGAAACACTACTATCGAACATTTGCCCCCTATGAACTCCAAAATACTAAATTCTACACAAGAAAAACAGAACCTTAACAGTTTAACTCCAGACTTCACCCACTTAGCAAGGTTAATGCCATTCTAATCAAGAGTTCATAATCCCTATAACAACCCAGGAGCAGAAATGGCTCAATTCACATTTTGACGGCATATAAGGGCATTTAAATTCTAAATTCAATATTTATGTCTCAGTTCATGACCTAGCCCATTCCTCAAATCTGCTTTTGGTCTCTTTAAAAAAAAAATCTATTCCTCCCTCTCCTCCTGCTGCTGCAGTCTGTTAATGCCTTATGAGTGGGTCGATATTGCTGTTTATCTGGCATTTTTGTATCTTAACTGAGTCGAGCGAGGGGGCTTGCAGGTGGCTTATGAACTGACAGAACAAGTCCTGTTATTCTGTTATCTTATGATAAAAAAAGCTATAAAACTCATACCCTTCATATCTTTATTTGCTTCTCTTGTGGATAAACCTCAGCCAATGATAATAACTGTAATGACACTCAGGCGGCAAGCTAATCACCTCATACAATTGTTTTGAGCTGATAAATGCTTTTAGGAGACTCCTGGAAATGGTAAGCCTGTGCTTTTATGCCTTGATCAACAGAGAAACTACCTAACGTAGTGCAGCTAATATATAGTTGTGATTATGCACATATTTTAACACTTAAAGTTTCTGCGTACTCAGTGACTGATCATTACCAACTTTCCAAGCAGCTTTAGTCATCAAAATTGCACCCCAAAATAATTCGGCATACAGACCCAAGCCATCCTTAGCCTTAAATGAACTACAACTGCCAATGATAGAGAGCATGAAGATGGAAGGAGAGCACTTCATTAATGGCACAAACAGGTGGATGGCTACATCATTGCTTCTACAATATTAAGTCTGATGTTTCCCTTTCGATTTTTCATATTTTTATTCTTGTTTTGGCACAAATAGATTCATATGCCACATTGGGCACAGCACTCAATCAATTTGATTATTGAAAGGCGTCATTGGGGGTGGCCTTACTTTTAATACAGACAACAGTGCCATCCATCAGAGACAATACAAATCCCGGAGAGAATCTGCTTCACACAAGCCAAGATTCGGAAAAGGGGGAAAAAATGCAAGGACGTCTTGTGATAAATAGGTAAAGTGCAGAATTAATCAGAAAAGGGGCCTGGCTCTTACTGGAAATTACAGTGATCTTAGTGATGTCAGAGAAGAAACTCATCAGAGCCTTCATATATGGGAGCAAACATGCCAAACTTTTACACATTTTTACAAAATGTATTTTCTAAAAGTCACCTGTAGCAGTTGTCAGTCACTTTTAAAATACACATACAAATACACATACCATTTATGCACTCCCATATGTCTGCATATATCTTATACAAGCTTAAAATTTTATATATACATATTTATTTAAGAACAGAAATAAACATTTGGATGTAGAATGCATTTTTTTCCCTGTTGATATATGGACAATGCTATTTACAGTATTCTGCAGCGTTTGGGTTGGCATAGTGAAACATCTAGAGTGACCAGATGTCCTAATTAAATAGTGAGAGTTCCAATTTTCAAGCATTTGTCCTGGCGTTGTGACAAGGACATACTTTGTTGTGATAATTGGACCAAAATGGATTTCAGATTTGCTTTATCAGAAATAAACTTTTAAAAGGGAGAATTATGAAATGTGTGACCAAGTGAGAATAGCATCTTAATCAGGGCAATGGACAGGAAGAGGGGAAATTATAAACATCAGGCTATATGAAAGCCACAGACAGGTAATATTAGTGTTCTAAATGGACAAGAAATGGTTATTAGTGCAGTGGAAAATAGTGGCAGTGAACAGCAATTATAGGCACAATCATTGTGTCAGACACAATCATAAAAGTGCTTAAACTATGTGCATAACATGAACATATTTTCTGACATTGTACGAGAACTAAAGAAAGTTAATTGCTTGTCCCACCACATTTTTTCTCCACATCACAGAGGAAACACATGACAGTTGTTCTTTGGTTCTCTATTTTGGGTTTGTTTTGCAGTCCCACACATCACTATCAACTTCAGAGTATTTATTATTGAAATAATCTTAATCAAAGCTGTGCTGCCAGTCACAGTGATTGTAGTACTGACATTTCCCAAACACTGTGGTTCCTCTGGAGTGCCCTCCTTTCCTTTATTGCTAGGGCTGCCTAACCCAAGGCGTTCTCCACACGTAACTGATCTGAGGACAGACGCTGACATTTACAAAAGGTCCACAGTTTTTCACACATGATTAATTAAAGTGAAAACAAATCTTTGTCTCCCTCTTTCACCTCTCACTCATGTTCCTCTCTACAGCTCTACTCTATGGATTGAGGAAAAAATGTGTAGTGACAGTGAGATTCCATTTACACGGAACTAATAGCTTTACATTTACATAACCGCTTGGCCTCACATTAACAATCACGATGGGGATCCTCATGACAGAGGCTATTCAGCAACGCTTACTAATGAAAACTCAAGGAAAAGTATTAGATGGCCCGTGACCAAGAGGTTACACTGATGGCCATGAAATCCTAGCTGACAAATAATGCGCTTGCATTTTGTTTGTGAATGTGCAGAAATGTGAGCCTGTCCTTGTGAGTCTGTAGATTGGTTCTGCTTGACCTTTGACATTAAAAATTAAATCACTGTCAATATGGTTCAACATACTTTAACAAATCAAAGGAAATTGTATGCATGTTACATGATTAACCTGTTTATTTGATATGTTGTAGGGTAAATGGTCATTAATTGAGCAAAGTACAGTGTTTATTAATGTATCTGTACAATGTATTAACAAATACCACAAAACCACAGATTACAAGAGTAAGTTGCACATGATGATGCAGATAAACTGCATGCAGACAATACAGTTTGCATATTGAATGTATATATTTTCTCTTTTAAAATTGTGGCTGCAGTTGCTACAAGTAAACAAAGAAACAAAATATGCAATGTGTAATATTTCTGCTACATGCATATTACTGCACTTATAAAACATATAAGTGCAAGATCTACCATAAGGCAAAATAATTTCTGAAAAATATACAGTTTTTTTTTTTTTAAAGGTTTTAAAGCAAAGCAGAAAAAGATGTCTGCTCAAGAACCAGAAAATGGAAACTGTGAAAATGTGGTACAAGTTAGTGCACATTGTGGATTAAAGTAAAAGAGCACTTTATGAGGTTATCATCTTTTGAAAGAAACTGAAAAATAGCCAACTACAAAATCAGCTATTTCAGAATACATAACAAGTTGACAGTTACGCCAAAACCTGTCAAGCACTCTTATTTACCTGTATGTCTGGCTCCTGGGTTGTGGTTATTGGTCAATTTAAAAGGAACACTGAAAAACATGGTTATTTGCGGCACCTGAATCCTGAAGGTCTTTTTCAGATGCAGATTGCGCATTGTCAAGTTTTCAGGTACAACACCACAATGGTACATGTGGGCTTAGCAAAATGCAGAGGTTTTTCCACAGTCATTTTGTGTTCTGCAGTAGCCTTGTTGGTTGGTGGATAGTACAGATTATTGGGACTGGTGAAGACAGTATATATATAACTTCCCTCTACCGATCCATTACTGAGCGTATAAAGGTGAATGTGGGTGACAGGTAATGCATGCATGTGTGAATAAAACTGTTTGGTGTGACAGAATTGTTTATTTTGTCATGTGTGGCTTCGAGTGACAGCGAGTGCGTTAAGAAGTGCTCGTGTGTGTGTCTGCGAACACGTACCAACTTATCCATGCAGTCCAGACCTGCAGTTAGCACTAGTGTGCTAGCTGAAGTGGAACGGTGGAAGGCAGATTGCTTGGGGAGTGCCATATTCCTTCAGCTTTTCATTTAATGGCTTAACCAATCCAATCCCACAAGCAGAGGAGAATCACAGTTACTCTTCTTACTATGTTTGATAACAATGCATGAATTATCCTTTTTAAATTACTTTCTGCATGGATTTTTTTAATTAAAACTCAATCATTTGTGCTTCCTCTTAGGACAAGTATGCAACTTGCCAGCAGTTTGTCATACGCTGCTGCTCTTCACGTACTACATTTTACATTAAAGACAACTAGGTCACATTTTTCTCTATAGTGAGTGACTACACACCAGTGACTGAGCAGTTTTTCAGGGTTATGTGTATTAAACAAAAAGACCAAAAAGAACTTTTTTTAAACAGACATTTGCAAAAGTGAGTTTGAACTCTTTCAGCGTATGTCTCCTGAGCTTTGAAAAGTGGTGAAAAATATGACAAGGTATTAATTAAAGCCCAGTTTATAAGTAATTTATTTCAGAAGCAAAGAGCGAATCAATCAAAACATTATGTTTCACTATGAAAAACAACAACAATCTATTAATGTTGTACAGTGCTACCTAGCTGCTACCTAGCTACAAGGCTAGTTAGTCTCTAGGTCTGAAGGAATCAGGAAAGCAATTGAGTGTAATAATGAGGGAACTGATGAGGACAAGTTATCATACTGTTGGAAACAGGAGTTGTTTGTATGCATGTATGTTCTTGGCTAAAAGGGCAAAAAACATTTCTGCAAACCAATGTTTTTACCCTTGTTCTAACTTAGGGTGTGATGACAATGCACCTTATTTTAGCAATTCTTCTTCAAAAATACAACCTATATGACTGGAAAAAGGGTCTTTTAGTCACAAAGAGCAAAAAATACAGGTGCATTTTGAAATGTTTTAACTAATCATCTTGCAATAAATATAACTACAGTTCTACTTTCTGAATATGAATTCTCATACGTCGTAACGGAATGATGCAGTATGCATGAGTTGTAACAAAATTAACTGTCAGGCCTATCCCATGTATCATTTCACATGAATGTCTTCAAACCTTACAACTGTACCTCAGCTTTGAATGTGTGCACCTCCAGATTTTTCAGTACAAAGAAATAAGTGCAAGCATAATTAATATAAACCTCTCTTAATGCCAATTTTTTTCTTTAAGCATGATAAAGTTACAACATGGTTACAACTACCAAGCCCAGCCTATTAAGACATTTATGTTAATCACATGGAAATGGTTGTGAGGAGCTGCTGGATTCAGTGGTCTGTTTCAATGGTGCTTGTGTTGGTTGCAGAGTATGGTACTATTTTTCTTACAGTGATTACATGTAGTTCGTGAACTGTCTGTTATTGTTTAGTGTTTCCTCGAGGTACCCAAAAATGCTGCCACACAAATGATTTAAAAGTAGCATTTTAAATATGGGCATTTTAAATACTGTGGGACTTGTTATGTTGTCACACCCTTTTTTTCCCTCATAAATTCATGTTCTGTCTTTGTAATGTCTGCTAAAGTTTCTGGCTTCTTTTACTGACTCAACAGTAAATAAATTGAAAAATTCTTATATTATCTCCTTGCAATAACAAGTCTCTGCACCATAGTTATGCCTTATCCATGCCAGCATACTCGCAAGGACAGTGCTAACATATTGTATCTTTAGCATGTACCAATTATTGCAGATTCAGATTCAAAAGGCATACATTTTGCAGATATGTGTATGGTACAAGTAAGAACAAGAATAAAAAGAAATTTTCAGGATGAAACTGAGCAGCAGTGAAACAAATAGGTGACAGAAACAGACAGGAAGTGAAAAAAGGAAGACATGAAGGAGGAGGGATGCCATAAGTGTTGCTGGGTAAAGCATGTGGAGATAAGGTCTTATTAAACAGCTCTTAAGAACCAGAAAGGCCCACATTTGAATTTGGCAGCTCAGTGGATCATAGGCAGAAATCTCTTGGAATTAAATCACTAAAGCTGAGAAGAGAGGAAATCTTTACATTGATCATTCAGAGAAAAAATATAAATAGAAATGAATAAATTGTATCATATTTGGTAGATCAAGTCGTCAAAATGAACCAAATTCTCTCAAAGTCAAAATCCCTACAACAAATGCGTACAAAATTTACATTAGAAACTAAAGAAAATGTTTTTTTTTCCAATTTTGTATTTACACTCTATATTCTAAATTCAGTCTATGACACAGATAAACTGAGCCAGACAACAAACACAGACGAACACATACACACAGGACATCTGTGTCCCATTAAGTACAAACAACAGACTTCCCATGAAGACATAAACTAATAGGCAATGAGAGCTTATTTGCTGTATACTGTGCAGGGGGAAAATGCCAGTATGACATTTGGCAGTGTCTGAGTATGTGTGTGCTTTTGTGCATGTGTCTGTGGCATTTGAGGAGTTTCTAGTTTCCATGAAAAGATTCCTATAGCATGTTTCTTCATTCTTTCATCTTCAAGTCGGAAGTCTAGAACTAACACTAGAGGAAAACTTGTGGAGTACATCTTTACTATAATAATAATCATAATTGCAAGTTTGTCCAACAGCAGCAAAAACATGTTCACCATGTTAGTTTTGCTTATTTCTTTAATTAGCATTAACAACAAATTATAGTTGAGGCCGACTGGAAAGTCATTAGTTTTGCAGGCTTTCAATCAGTGTTGTGCTTGTGCTGGAGTGGAAGTCAGATCACTACAGTTCATTTATAAGGGGAAGTGAATGTGTCTACCAAATTCTATGTCCAATCTAATAGTTGTGGAGGCATTTTACTCTAAATGATAAATATGTTCCTCCTTCACGATCTCATTTCATTCGATTCAATATTGATTCATTTAGATGTATTTTAGTTTCAAGACAAGTTTTGTTTAGTTATGATAAATTTGCCAGTGGTGCATACATCTTTTTTTGGACACCAAATTCTGCGAACTGGTTAATGTCTGTATTTGATTCAACATAGGAATATGTATCAAAGAGTATATGGCTGGTTTGTTGATTTAACATTTTGATGCTTCAGTCTGTCACTACCGGATCTGACCAAGTTGCTGGATAGGGATAGAGCATGTGCAAGATGGCGCTACAGGAAACAAGTCAGATTCACAAGTCGAAAACAGGTCGGATTGATTTTGATCTGCTGGTGGCAATACATGAGCAGTCAGATTACTGTCACAGTAGCTAGGATTCATCCTAAGGGCATAGCACAGCAATCCATTTAGTAGTGTTTGTCTTTGAGACGTACACCACAAACATAAAAAAAAAGATATTAAGGTGACTGGTATACAGCAGATGTGTCTTAAAGTTCCTGAATTCACTGATTTACAACTTCGTCACAGGCCCTCTTGCTTTCAGTATTCTTGCCTAGTACGCATGATCACAATTTCAATTAATGAATACATTTTTTTTTTAACCATTTTAATGCTCGTTAATAAAGTGTGGAAACACTGCATCAACACAAAGGTTAGCAAAGCTTTTTTGTGTGTAGCTCAAACTGCTGTAGAAATTCATTTAAAAACTCTATACACACCTTAAGCTCAATCTGAAATAGAATCCAACAAAAAGAAGCAATCTTATTTGAGCGTGGACTTGAGTGACAGAAAAAGGGAAATAGGAGAGAGGGCAGGTATGAAAGAAAGAACAGATGAGTCAGTTGATGCTTCTTCTTTAAACTCCAACAGCCTCCAGTGTCTCACTCAGTGGGTGAATCAGCTTTAATCAGCAGGCGTTCATCTCAAACACAAGTTCTGTGGAACTATAACCCTATGACTAGTGCTGCTTTTGAAAACTTCTACTGATTTATTACATGGTGGGTGTCACAGAAAAGACAGAGCGAGGGGCTTGAATGTCAATACCAAGAAAACCTATTCTGGAATGTTAGCCCTCTTGTATAAGTTGTAATTGAACTGTTTTCATCCATCTTTTCTTCAATGCACCCAATCAAGGAGAGCTACAGTAAGACTCAGGTGCACAGGAAATTCTAAGAGTTCATTTCTCCATTTTCAAATGAGAAATAATATAATTACAATGATTTTAACGAGCACAATGGCAATATTCAGAGGGACGTGATCTAGGTGTCGATCATATGAATTTTCATTCTTTACTATTTAGCTTTATAAATGCTTATCACAGAATGACTACAAAGTAACTCCTAAAACCATATTTTTAATATATTTTCTATGAACGTTCCCTGTATAGAAATCCCTTAGTAAGTAAACACATCTAGTGTTACCAGTAGAATATATTAACCACTCGAACGCAATTCCACTGTCATTCATTTGAAAATCATGATATAGCAGGTTGTTTGTTTGTGTCCATTTTGAAGGGTGATTATTGCCTTTAAACCTCAGGCGTGTGCAGTGCAGAGTCAGCTTTAATTAATCATCTGTAACACTTCTCAGAATACAAATGTGTCTTTAGAAAAAAATAGCAGAGGAGTATAATATTACTATATATTTTTTTCTCTCCATAACTTTTAAATTTAACCTGTTCCTTCTCCTACAGTAGCTCTCAGTGCTGCCCAATCTGCTTCTTCTTTGCCCCTGGTATAGTACTTAGTAGGTTGTATCCAGTTTTAGGTAAAACTATATGACATTGGGTTAAAAGCGACCTTAAAGTAATATAGTAGATTGATATATGATATAGAAGTGAATAATACAAAATGAGAGATTACTGTAAACATCATAACAGTTCAAAGCGACCCCCATAAATATATGCACCAATCACAAGAGGACAAAATGGAGTTACGTAGTAGTGTAGATTAATACCATTTCTGAAGCTCAATGTTTTTAGGTACTTGTATTTTACATTAGCTTCAGAGACAGTTTGTAAAATGACTTAATGGGATGTACAACATGACAGAAGTGCCAGTCTGTCCAGTTCAAAAGGTAGTTTGATAAACCTCAGCATTAAAGGGTCTGTGTTGAAATAAAGGAAACAATTGGAACTTTTAAACTGGACTGAGCTCAGTGCAGCACAATGCATATCTGTTATGTTAGTATTTTTTTGTTATTTCCCTGATCCTTCATCCTTTTTTTCTTCTTCTCTTCTAGTGGCACATTTAAATGGCGCACAGCAAGAAGAAGGGAGAAATAAACACTCAAAACAACAGAGGGAAGAGCAAGACATATAAAGTGAAACAATCACAAAAAAAGACAGTGGAAAACAAAAGTGAAAAAACTGAGCACAAAAAAAGAGAGCAGCCAAAGAGCAGAGATGACGTCTGAATGTGATGATATTAGAATGTGTTGCTACTGTTAAGAAGCCAAGTTCCCCTGTGAGCTGGCAACCAAAGTCACCTTCTGGCAGCTGTCTACTGTCATCTGCTAATGCACTCACAACGACTTTTGAACTTCACAGCTAATGACTGGCGAGGTAATGGAGAGAGATGTAGGCCATGAACAACTCTACAACAACAGCCTGCTGGACTGTTTAATGTATTTTTTTGTACACAACCAGGACAACTGAGATTAATTTACATAGATAAAAAGTTTTGTACAGTATATCACCATCAGTGTCACCAGCTGCTGTGAAAACATGTGTTTTGCTGTATGTGTATACCTTTATTATATGTGTGCATTGCCCGTGTGTGCCCCACTTCTAAGTAGGAAGGTTTACGGCGCCCCCTGTGTCCTGTATGCACATTACCTGAAAATCCCTCTCCTCTAGAATCTCTTTCCTCCACCTCACAAGGAAGGCCGCACACACGTAGAGGTGGAAATGTGAGAAGCCCTCTGGTTCAGCCTAGTGAGGAACAGAGAGAGAGATCATGTTGATTTGTTGTTAAAATCTTGATTTACACACAGTTTAACATTTCAGAGCCATAAAACAAATGGCACCCCCCATTTCTGATATGTTATACAGTTTGAATAGGAACATAAAAATGTAAGAAAGGCATCTCTGTGTGTGTGTAGTCTACCATCACACTTGATTGCAAGATATATTTAAAACCATTTTTCTGGCACACACACAAAACTAGGCAATAAAAAAAAAACAGAATATTAAGCATATTTCTGTCACAATTCAGAAATTTACATTTGCAGGATGACAAAGAAGATACAAACACCCTTTTCTGTGGAGATCATTTTATTTCAGCCCTTGTTATGTTTGGCGGCTCACTTTTTTACAACATGGCACTGAGCGGGGGAATTAAAGAGGAAGAAAGACAAAGGATGAGATGTTCCCTGTTTTATTCTTTTTTCCCATAGCCCTATCACAGGGAGGATAATTACCAGGTCCTCTGCAGGCAACTGTCTTAAGCACTTGTATTCAAAGTGTATGGCTCTGTGTTCAGAGCTTAATGTGTCTACACACACAAATACACATATACACGGTCTATTAATAGAAAGGATTTTTGAATTCTGCAAGTGTGCTCCTGGATGTGTCTACTTCAATAGTATGATAGATGTGAACATACTCAAATATTACAACTCTGGCATCATTTAGATTTTAGGAAAGGATCTGCCTCTCTCACACACACACACAAATACTATACTATACTCTTTAGTCTGTTTGGCCAGGTGAGTAACTGAAATGCTTATGTTGCACAAACTTTGTATTTACAGTATCTTTATTGATACACTGCCACTTTGTCTGGGTTTTGTAACCAACTATAAAACATGGTCTTTAACTGTAGTTATTTGTGTATAATAATAAGCTGTAATGATGGAAGAATTTACAGAATCTGCTTTTTTGCTGTGATAACTTCAAGGAAGAAATAAACACGTTAATTGTACATAGATTTGAATATATAGATGATGGTGTAAAATTCTAACATTTTTATGACAAAATTATTTCTCATTTTCTCAATTATTTCTTTGGGCTTCCTAGACAGGTTGATCCTCCCTGAGAATATGTGTATGACTCCTGTTTCTTTAGGATCCTCATTACCTGCCACTAAGTTTACCCAATTTTAAGAATTTCCCAGCTCTGTGTGTGTGTGTGTGTGTGTGTGTGTGTGTGTGTGTAAGAAAGAGAGAGAGCAATATAGACAGAGAGAAAGAGAGAAAGAGACAGTGAGAGGGGGAGAGATATGTATAGCGTGTGAATATGGAGAAAAAAAGTGTTCATGAACAGTGAGGAGCAGTGTGATACGAGTTGAAAACTGGCAGGTGATTGGCTTGTTGGTCTAACCTTGCATCTCCAATCCAAACAACTGAACAAAGTGCACATGCACACACATACACACACACTCAAACACAGACGAGTAAGTGTATGAGTGGCATACAGGAACACAGTGTTTATCAGTCCCCAAAGTTCAGCACAGTTTTAATTTCCTTTCTTCTTGGAGTTTGTGTGTGTGTGTGTGTGTCAAAATGTGCATTTGAGTTCATGGTTGAGGGCCAACGGCAAACTCTCAGGGAATGTGAAACTCTGAAATTCACTTAATTTCTCTTTCTACACTCTCACCCTTCCATCTATCCTGTGCTCTCACAATCTATCACCTCCCTCAGTCTCATCAAGAAATGTCTGCCACGCACACTCCTCTCATTCTCTTTAATATGACTGTGAGAAATAGTTCTCAAATTAGAAAGTGATTTATCTTTATCAAAACAACTTCTGTTTACAAGTAACCTTGATATTCTGATTTGCCACAAATCATTTCCATGGCAATTCACCATTAACTTCTATTGCCTTCACTGACTGCATCAGGAATTACTGATAACAGTATGTGTGACTCTCTCTCTCTGTTGCTGGCAGCTGAAAGATGACAGAGGGGATAAAATATGCTAAAAGAACCTGCTCAGTGTTTTAATACAACCCAGTAACATGTATGACAAAGGGTCTGATTTACTAAAGATTTGCATGTACTAAATTGTGTGAAAACTCGGTGCATTACTAAGGGAGCAAACTGAGGACTGTGTCTTTGAAATGAGAAAAATTGTCCTTGCAATTTTGATTTCTCAAGCCCACAGAGAACTTCTATTATTTGAGGAAGTAAGATATAAAAAGATGAATGTAAGAATGCATTGAATACACGTTTATCACTCTGTAATACATTTGTTATTACAGCACATCATCATGCCTAAATGCGAGAATTCATTCTGACAACCACACTTTTGGGCCATAGACACACGCCAACAAATTTTTAAAAAAGTCCTTTTTGGACCAGCTAGGGGTTGAGAAAGACTTACCTTGCACAGCTGAGGGAAAGGTACACGCATATGTTATGCCCCCAATATGATCTGCTGACTCTGGTTTTTGCATTGCATTTTTGGTTTCCCAAGAGTTATAGCAATCTTTCCAAAAAACGTTTTCTCTTTTAACAAGTAATTATTAGCCTCTTCCACTAGCACTTTTAGTTACTCTGGATAGAATTTCGTAATGCGTTTACACTGGTGATTCTCTAAACTCTCCACAACAGACAACAGTGAAAAATCCCAAATCCTCATTAAAATAGTTCCGCAATTGTCCATAGTAGATCACGCAGAAGACATCCACAAATAAAACACGCATGGCACTTTAACTATCTATTAACTATTAACTAGTACAGCTGCTCATCACACAACTCCTTGTTAAACCACAACTTTTTCAATTTAACATGACTACACAGAAATTCCACACTTAAAAGGAGCTGGTAGGTAAATTTTGAGTTATCCATTTCCAGACTTTATTCAAAGCTAAGCTAAATGACTCCTGGTTCTAGCTGCACTTAACATAGAAACATTAAAGTAGTATCAAACTTTCCATCTAGCTCTTTGCAAAGAAGTAAATAAGCACATTTTCAGAAATGTCAAACTATTTCTTCACAAGTATATAACAACAGATTGGCCGCAACCATATAAAGTTAGTATAAAGTTTTTCACACTGCAATGTACAAAAATGAAGCCTTTTGAAAATAAAAAACTAAATAAACAGCTTGAAACATAAACTTCTCTCACCTTCTCTCCCACCCATCACTCTGACACTCCCCTCCTACTCCATCCATCCACTGCTGCTGCTTCAGCTCAAGGCTTTTTCATCATTATGATTTGCAAAATAAAGTTTGTCATGGGAGTCAAGGTGACTCTGACAAACTTGTCTCTAGCTCCATTGTTATGCTTGGTCCTCCACAACCCTTGTGTTAGGGCAGCTGTATTGGGTAAGACAGAGGAGACTGACAAGCACTGCTGATCAAAGTAAGGAGAAAGTGGGGGACGGCAGGAAGTGGGTAAGGAACACTGGGGGAGAAAGGGTGAGGTGTCAATAGGGAGAGGAGGAATAACTATCAGGGAATACATAAGAGATGGAGGGGGCAGGAGGCTAAAGGTGAACAGAGGAAAAGTGAATGTGGAATGCAGAGTGAGAAGGGGTATCGCAATGTCACAGTGTCTTTAAACTGCTGTGTTGGCTGTCTGACTAGTCCCATCCCTTCAAAACAAACCAGCTTGATGTGGGCCTAACTCGATACTCTGACAAACCCACTCCAGACAAGGTGAAAAGGTGATGGTGCCGCAGGGTGATGTAAGATGATAAACGAGCAGATGTAAGGCGATGTAACAATTATGCAGAGCGAATATGATGAGCTGATTATACTCAAGTGCTACCTTTAAAGTTCTCCTTGTATTTTTATAACATGTCTATTGTACTGATTGGCAATAGCTGACATTAACTGTTACAAGTTGTAAAGTATCCCTGCGTGCAGTTCATCCCTTAGGACTACAATAGTGTGCATGGTGTGGGTGAGGAATTTTAATATCAAGAGCATTCTGAATTGTAAATTACAATGTAAGATCTCAAAGAGAACAAAAAAAGACTGATGACAAGAGTTAGATCATGATGCAATCCATTCAAAAAGAGAAGGAAGAAGGCTATAGTGGGAAAATGCCTGAAGGGTTTCTGAGGAATGGCTTTAAATACATTTAAAATCAACTTCAGCACTGTTTATGTCTCCGTGTGTTCTCTTCCTTGCTTTAAGCTACATTTTAAATTACCAAGAACTCAGGTTAATCAGGGGACAAAATAGTGGCAAAAATAATAAAATCAGATTTGCACTCATGCTGTGTGAAAAATACTGCAATAGAAGCAATGCATATGTCAGTATACTATAACAATAACAACTATACTACAACTACTACTATAACAACAACTGTGTAGTGTACAAGCGAAAAGAAATATATTCATTTAAGAGTGCACCAAGAGTATATAGTCTGATTATTTGACACTGGCACATCTTTGTGCATAAGATAAAGATATTAAGGTCTGATGGAAAGAAGAACTGTATTTGGATAAGATACTGCCTTGTATCATGCCTTGTCAAGATATTTCGACAGATGCACTTAATTAACTTCAAACAAAATTCCCTTTTTTCATCTATTTTGTACTAATACTACAAAATAGAATTAACATACATATCTACAACATATGGTTACAGATATTCTACATCGTGCAACATTAAATTATCAAAAAGGTAAACTGACGGGGACCTTTAAATGTTTTATCAACATAAATAAGAACTATGTTTTTATTATATTTCCTTCATTATCATTTACTTTATTACATTCATTTCAGATAGTTCACAATGAAATGCAAAAGACAGTCAGCCTATAACTCATGTAAGAGCATAAAACACACAGAAAAATAGAGCTTGTAAAAATAAGTTTTACAACGAATACTGCACCCTCAACCAATCTGAAGTTTTGTAAAAAATGGAAAATAACAGTAAGTACTTTGACAGATACAGTATATTACATTATTAGATTGTTCTCCCTATTCAATCACATTCAATTTACCGTAGCAGTCAAAGTTTAGTTAATTGTAACTTCCTTAAATACTGAACTGTTGCCTGGGGTTCAGCCCCTTCAAAGGGTGACAAGGTACGTTTTGGATGCCATAAGATGAGCAACGTTAAGACTAGCAATGGCAAATCACTGGGTTCTGATGAAGCTACAGTTCTGACGGTATGTTTTGTTTACCAAGTGGATGGTTGCTTCTGCCACAGCCAGACATTTCAATTCTCTAACCGACTGATTCTCAGCTGCTTTTTCAGCTGGAATCTGAAAGATGATACGAACTAGTTCTCATCCAGCTGCATAAAGCTGAGCTTTAATCAGTTTTTCTATTGAGTCGCTGGGCTCTTATTGCTTCTGTCTTGCACAGCAGGATGTACTGAACAACTACACCAGTTTTCATTGACAATTATTGGCCAGTGTTGAAATGTGCTTCTTTGAAAACAGAAGTAAACAAATACACATATCAACACACATAAAGGTTTTATAGGTAGCTGTAGGGAGAAGCTGAGCAGAGGCTCACAGAGAAGCTGAAGAGCACACCTCCAAAATCTCTGTGTAGACCTTTGTTTTAGTTAAGCTGACGCTTGACGCCTCCCTTTTACGCATTTATGATAGTAACTGGAAGTTTGTTTCATGATTGACTGCAGTGATTTGTTTACGTTGTGAACACAGTGAATACACACAGAGAAGCATCATTTTGGCTTGGTAGGGAATTATGTATGTGCTGTCTCTTGGCCACATAATGTGTCAATATAAGATATGCTACCGTCATTACGTCGATGACACACTGTTATACTGTAACTTAGTGTACTAAGGAAGTAAATCACTTGGTGCCAAACAAACCAACACACTGGAGTACCTAAAACGTGTTCATAAGAGCAATAGGTGAAAACTGCGATCAACCACTACGATAAGAGCTGTAAAATTAAGATCTTCAAGATAACCACTTGTATCTATACTGTTGAAACTCAGTCACAGCTGATCTTCTGAATCTTGTTACTCTTGTTTCTGCCAGTAATCGACACATATGATCACATCTTCCACAATAATTTTAAACACTAACTATGCTAAACAGCTTTGTGCTTGAGAAACTAGACCTTTCATATAGAAAAAGAACCATGTTTCAGAACATGAAAATGTCGCGGTATTCCTTCAACAGCCATGCTAATGTTGTCACACTGAGCTACTTGCTAATTTCATGCTCCACACAACAGGAATAATTTGGTCCCTGTCTGTCTATCCGACTGTCTGTGTGCCAGGCAGGGAGGAGAGGTGTGTGCATTTGTTTTCTTGATCTTAATCTCCTTTCTGTCTGTCTTTCCCCCTCTCTTTTCTTTAGATCAGTGGTAAAAATAGTTATAACATGCAATAGGGAAAAAGGGGACAACTAAAGAAATGGCAAAACAGACAACAGAAAAGAAAAGAATACATATATAAAAATCAACAACAAACTGAGGGTAGAAGGACAGACAGAGAAAATGGCAGAGACAGAGAAACAGAGCAAGAGTGCAAGAGCAGCCTTGTGCTGGATGAGACTACTGAACAGATGGCCAAACCACAGAGAGAAGACCACAGAGGAGACATTACAACACTCAGGTTAAAATCTCCCCTGGAACACACACACAAGCACATACACACATACAGGCACAGTGGCAAAGGGCAAGGTCTTTCTGTTTATTATGTGCATTTGTAAGACATTCAAACACTCTAGGCCAATATCTTCCTTTTTTAGTGAGTCATGAATGTGTGTTAAGGACATTTGTCAAAAAGCTCAGTTAATCTTGTTTGAAAACCCAGTTTGTTAAGACATTAATAAATAATGCATAATTGGCCATGTTGGACAGGGGCATGTACATGAACCAAAACAGAGAAACATCTTTGCCTCAAAGGGAAGGTCAGTATAAGGCACAAACAAATGTGAGAAAACCCACTGACAAGCAAAAAAACACACACTAGTTTGCTTTACAAAGGTATAGCAATCTCTGAATTCTTGGGCAGAAACCAGTTTTGCATGTTTCAAGAGGAATGTGCCTTGAGCTGAAGTTTGGGAAAGCACTGACATAATCAAGAATGCTGCTTGGTAGAAATAACATTCTATGGGCTCTGTTTTGCAGCCAATTTAAGCACACCAAATCTCCACCTGGCTCTATCCCCTTGGATGGTTTTTCATAAGCGTCACTTCAGGGCAAGTATCATGGAGAAGAGTAAGTAAAGGCATGGAGGTAAAGGAAGGATAGAGAAGTAAATCTGGAATGAGTTAAGAGGAAAGATGACAAGTTGAAAGGACATAGGCAGAATGTGGAAGAACAGCAACACAGCTGAGAAAAAGTTTAAAAAAGGAAACTGAAGGATGTAGGGTAGATACAACAAGAACTGCTTTGGGTCTTACTGTCAAGCTCCACTGAAAGTTTCATGAGCAGAAAGGGCCTAATTCTTATATCAAGGCAGGACTGGAGGTGAGGGACTGTGACAGAGACCGCCAAAAGGTGGCTCTGCGTGTGTGTGTGTGTGTGTTGTCTGATAGGGTGTGTGGAGACTGTGCATGTGTGTGTTTTAGGGCTGCAATCCAAATGGCATTGTAAACCATCAAATATTTAGAGGATGGATTACAAGTACAAAGTGAACTTGGGATGCCGTCAAGTCACGACACAGCAAAGTTTAATGATTCATTCCTTGTATCTTTTTAAGACTTAGAGGTAAACGATATGAGCATTAGTGTAGTTTGCCTTGCTCGCTTAGACGTTTTTGAGGATCACAAGGTCACTGAAATCCACAAAAACGATACAGGGTTCGTCCTGTTTAAACCTTGAGATCTTGTTGTATATAAGGCAAGACGTATACTTGCTGTAGGCCGATGGATATACACCTGTGTCATCTGTGCCTTTGTTCACATACTTAATCAAGTAGTTTGTGTCTGTGTGGAGGGTTTAAAAAGGTCAGCCACACAGAAGGAGGTTTCTTCTTCGTGAATGTCCCTTCTTAGAACCAGAAAAATAAGAGGAAAGCTACTGTTTTTGCACAATGTGAAAGGAAAATAAGGTTTTTATATAAATAAATATAAATTATAACGATAATGATAATATAATTATAATGATGTTTCTGACTGCACGACGGAGTGCACCACAACTAAAACATCAGGAACGACAGTATAAATGGTAAGTATGGCCATTATATGAAGTGCTGCCCTAGTGGGGTTGACATGGAATTAGAAATGCCAACTATGGCATGTTAAAAAATGTGCAAACGACACGCAAACGCAAAGCTGGAAACATCTTGGCAACATGTTGAGTTGTTTGTTAACGTTGTTAACCGTATATCTCCAGCCTAAGGCAACGCCATTGGCCATTATTATTATTATATTGTGCAATATACCGTTAGAGTTGCTGGAACAACATGAAGATAGCCAAAAACTCAGCTGTGTGGATTCATGCTGTTTCACATTTGCTATATCAACAAGTTTGACAACCACTGTAAAAGAAATTCTATGATCAGTAGTGGTAGCATTGCAAAATACAAAACAAACTTAATCAATCACCTCTGAGACAATGCAACCATGTATAAGTCAAGGCTTATCCCTTAATTGTTGTCCACAAGCTGAGGTATAACCAGTGCTACTGTGTCGCAGCTTCTGTGGTTTCTTTAAGGTCTTCCTGGTAATTGAGGTCTCCTATCAGGCTTACACTCAAGATATCGAGATATTAATTACTTGCATTGTTTTGTTTTTTCCAGTTTCAACCATAAAATATAAACATTTTCACACGTACATATTATTGTTTTGTTTAAAACAAGAGTAAAGCCATGGTTTTACTACTTGAAGGGACTATACCACTTGTTACTACAATGGAATAAATGAGTTTATGTTGAAATATGTCTATTTCTTGTTATGTGGTATAGAAATTGGTAGCGAGTATCACAGAATTTCACAAGTAGGGGTACTGACCACCAAATTTGTGACATGCCTATTTTGTCCTATTACCCACAAGATAACCCTCTGAAGATGAAAATGTCTAGTCTGTAATCTGTGGTTTTGTTATATAATATTAATATTCTGTTGTATTCTTTATATTTCTTTAACTGGGGCTTTCCTGTGGAATTAATCCATCCATGGGTGAACCCACTATTGAAAATGAGACATAAACTGTGACTAAATGTCAAAGAGGGCATCATGCATTATTCTATCAAATGCAAGTAATTCATGATGTTGCAAATAAATTTTTGAAAGCAGTACTTTCTGTTCCTGTCATATATTTGTTGGTGTATCTGTCTGACTGTATTTTGCTAATTAGATTGTTTTGCCTTCTTTCATTATTTCTGCATAATTTCTTTCCCTCTCTCGGTATGTATAGAATAATGATTGCACTAGCCACTGAGCGCTTAACTCATGATGCATGATGAAAAATAAGTGCTTGTTGCTATGGACACCATGCCGGCACCATGTACAATAACAACCATTATACAGTGGAGCTGGGTGAGGTACGGTGCAGTGCTGGGGTCAACTGGTATCTTAATAACCACAGTCTTGTGTCAACTATAAAGGTCTTCCACAGTGCTTAGCGTGATTGACTTGTACTGTACTGAGCAAGCAAAAAATGCACTTAATAAAAAATGCCCATCTTATCAAGCTCCTGTGGTTCAGTCAAAATGCAAATAGAAAAAATTAACAAAAGGAAATTAAGGCAGTGATGTTTGTTTTTTCAGCATCTATCCTTAAAACAAGTATAATGGCTATTAATAATTCCAATGGATCACTAAACAGGAGATCGGTTTATAAAAACTGCTGACATCCAAGCTACAATGTGTAGACTAAGCAATTCAGCTAAAAACAGCGCTGTAGCCATATTTTAATTTAAATTTATTTTAATT
>OMLM01000593.1:211077-221406 GCA_900302695.1 Helostoma temminkii
TTTTTTTTTTTTTTTTTTTTTTACCAAGATCAAATTTCTTTCATCTGTTACCCTTCTAAATTTGCTTATTCTCTACTATCCATGAACTTCTCTTTTCCAACCATTTTCTCATTGTTTTTCCAGGGAAAGTAAATATATGCAGGTCAGTTATAGATTACATTTATTTGATCACATTCAATATGGGTACTCAATTTCCAGTGTTTTTTCACTGGTCAAATAATGACGCTAACATCACCAGTTCTAACCAGCCGTTTTGACATGTGTTGGGCAGAATTGAGGTAAGAGGGCTTATGTTAATTATGAAAAGACGCTGTGTCTCAGCTTTAAAAGTGAAAATCTAAAATGTTGTTAATGCATTTATCATTACACCAAGTAGGCAGAATGAGAATGACATGTTAACAGCCCATTAGATGTTTTCCACTAACAAACCATGACATTAACTGGCTTTGTGATTATCTAATTTAATCTCAGACATTAACATTTCTTGAATGATAATAAACCATTCCATACTTTCACAAGCATTACATGTGAAAATGATTACTTCATCATGAAAAATCAAATCAGCAGTATTTGCTAGTAGGAAATGGTGTCTATGCTCTTTACTGCTAGTACCAAAGATCACTGCAGCATATGTGTTGTACTAACTCTGAACAAAGTTAACCCGTGCTGTTAATTTAACAACTGAAGTGTACATTTGTCAGTAGCATGGCTGTGTGATGGGGCTGAGCAGAATAGTTATGCTTCATCATAAACTGTGTATAATCAAGACTATCAAAGAGAGAGTAGCCATGCTTGACTATATTTCTAAAAAATATTTGTCTTATGTTGCATCATACCAACTGAGCTGGACAGAAAATAATGGCAAGAATTACAAAAGTGCCACTTGTGAGGCAATCACGGATCATTATCAGAGAGTATCCTCTTTTTCCCGAAATTTCACACAGAGCCAGACAGATAGAAATGAGATAACAAAATAAAGATAACTCTGTGTGTGTGTGTGTTAGTACCTGGTAAGTGTCCCACAGTCTGATCGTGCAGCGTAGTGGCAGTTCCCTCATCAGGAGGTTGTTCATCCATCGGAAGGCAAACTGCAGGTATTCCACCTCATACTGCTGCATGTGGCGGTGAACTGACTCTGGCAAAAAAAAAAAAAATAATAATGACATCTTTGAAAAAGAACAATAACACACACACACACATTAAAATTACACTGTGTTGCACCTTTGTGAACATACTAGCTAAAAAATTAGGGATGCATCTTTATGAGGTTAAGATTCTGTTAAACATCTTGCTAAAGTAATGGTGACAAGAAAACAAGTGTGTAGTTTCCTTCATAACTCTCCTGTATGTTAAGAACTGCTGAAAGCAGTATCTCTCACTCTCTCTCTCTTTTACACACATGCGCGTACAACCATCACTCACACATCCTCTTCCTCACAACAGAAATGTAAATAACACATATCAGAATTGTCTGACTAAAGCTACACACCAAAGTCATCAGGATAGTGCGTCAACTCAAAACAAGAAAACTAATTTGTCGCCCAGTATAAGTGGCATTTTAGTGGGTTTTTTTTAAATGGCTTTGCAAACAACAATAGGTGCTTTTCAATGAAAAGTTCTGTGAAACTTTATTTCATTTAAAACTTTCCCATCAGCAATACTACAAGCACACACAGAAAGTTCCTAAACCTTAATTTAGCCTCTGGTCCCTTCATTGTAAACACCAGTAGGGGAAACTAAGTTTCTCTTAAAGTTCTTGTACACTGGAGTAAGTGCCTGCAATGAAGCTCTATGACCCCAAGAGAGAAAATATATCAGATCTTGGATTCACAGACAATACTTGTTGAAAATAAGAAGAATATAGTGTGTGTGTATTAGGTTTGACTTAAACATAAAAATCAGCTGACTATTACATCAGACTCCTTGTACCAATAAAACATGCTTAGTTTTCTTCTCTTATAAGGGCTTCAAATGCTTCATTATCAAACAGACTACACAGAGAGAGGACCATACGTTGTATCAGGTGGCCTCAGTGTGTTCTCAATGTGGAGTTGAAACGTCAGTGTCAGTGTGATGGCAGACTGGTATCTACACCCGCTGAGAAGGAGTAGAAATGTCAGCTGAAATCTTGGTGGATACGAGGCTGTGACACTGAAGCTGGCTGCCTTTGTTCACTTCTCTATTCTTTGTCTATGTTTTTATGCTTCTTTACATAATAAAAGATTAAAAATAAAAAGAAGACGTATTCACTGACTCCCTATTTATTAGTCATCAAACCCATGACATTCATTCTCACACACACAGGCACACATACACATTGCATAATAAAGCTGTAATTATAGAGCTGTCAGAGAATCTATGAGAGAAGCCAGTTAGCGAGAAGCTATAGCATCCTGTTGAAGCAAACTCACACACACTGCATTAATAAAGCTTCAACTGATGAGACATTATGGCCAAGAAAAACATACATTACTAAAATACAAAATATATTACTATGAAACACACACTAGAAACTCTTTAATGACACCTGTCTTCCACAGCTCACGCATGCTCAACAGTTATGCACACACTCCACCATATGAGCGAGGCGCGAAGTAAACACAAAGCTATTATTTCACACTCCTCTCTGCAGTTTAATTATCACATGCTGCTGTAAAAGCATAAACAAGGCAAGCTCATTAACGGCGGATGCATCGCAGTGACAGAGCTTAGATAGCTGCCAAACAGAGGGGAAAAGAGTGGAACAACTTTAGACATTGTTAAATTACACTAATGAACTTGCTCTGCTCCTAATATTAGCAACTTCAGCAAACACAGAAGAAGAGGTGCACAATGGGAGAGTGTTGGAAGAGAGAGTCGTTTGTCATGAGGAGTTATCGCAGTGGGAGGAGGGAGGAGAGTTAAATTAAAAATGATACACACCCTCCCTGAAAAAAACGTACAAAGAAGTGAAGTGCTGCAACATGACATTTTAGGCATAGGCTGCAGTCTAGCTGGCAAAGTGCTCAGCATGCTGGGTAGTGTAGTTATGGGGGCTGAGGAGGGTTGAAGATGACATTTCTCATAGACACTGATTGACTGATGAGTCTCGTCTTCTTTCCTACTGTCGGTTAAAGTTTAAGACCGAGGCTGCGGTGCCCTGTACATTGTACTGTAGCCCGTGGCTGCTGAAGTGTGGGTGGACAGCAGGGGATCAGAGGCCATACAGTGACTAGTGAGAGGCTCCCAGGTTTCTGCTGATGAAGCCAATTCTGCCTGACTTCATGCTCTCCTTGGTGGAAAATGTAATTACAGTAACACTTTTTTTCCCTCATAATCTCTACTGGCTTTCATTTTCCTGTCACCATCTTCTCACTCAGTCTCTTTTAATACAGCTGCTTTATTTTGAATCGGTTCTGTGTCATTTTTTTGCTTAGGCACTGTTAACTATTCCATTGCTCCCTCTCTCTGAATATACTATATGTAAAATTATTATACTGATCTCACTCTAACCTTTGAGTTCTCATTCATTTTACCCTTGCAAGGTTTACAACATACTTAAACAAATCCTAATGTAGATACAAATACTGATTGTTCACAGATGTAAGATTTTCTGTCACCAGGGCAGTAATAGTGGACTATTCATTTTAGATGTAAGTAAACAAAAGCATGTTTCTCATTTATGTAAACTCAGTGATTTTGCTAGCTGTTTTTTTAGCACTTGCAGCTAGCTAGCTTATTAACATTAGCCAAATCATGGTAAAAAACAGTTGCTAATTATTCAGTTTAAAACAATAGGCCTGTTACATGGTCTTTAAATAAGCACCTGATGGTTAACTACACTACTACATGATATTTTGCTAAAAAGAGGACTGTATGAAGCACTAGCTGGTGATTCACATAAGACATGTACTGTGATAAAGACATGGCACCGTATTTAAATGAAGCTAGTTACTCCTACGTAACTCTGAAGTCAGTTGATACTTCATATAGTCATATATTCAACGTGGGTTACATAATTGTGTGTATATATATTTTGGGTCACACTGAATAAATGTTTGCCAGTCACTCACACACAGAAGAACACCTTCTGTCAGGATGCAGATATAACAGGTAAAACAACCAAGCCAGGTCATTTAAACAATTGTGGGGAAAGATCTGTTTTCATTGTCCCTCTCTAGAGTCATAAGTGTGTGAATCATCAATACTTCCCTGTCATTTCTGTCCTAAACAGAACTCAAAAGAAAAATATTCATGTTCTACCGCATGAAAGCAGAGGAACTAGCACATTTGTATTTGTTATGGGCTGATTTTAAAAACACTTTCAAGTTCAGGGAAGTGTAAATGATATGTGTGAACACTTGCTGTTTGGAAATGTGTCGGGATATGGAATAATGGAAGTATAATTAGCATAATGAACACAAGAAATGTCACATAACATCATAAAACCCAACCTATTTTTCAAAATGTTCTGCATCCAGGAATGAGAACATCCACCACAACCCATCAGAGATCAGAGACTAAAGAGCATAACATTTTTATAAAATGCAGTGAAATACATCTATGAATTTCTTTAAATACACATCTAAACCTGTTAAGTATAAAAATGTACAATAGCTGTGGGCATACAGAGTAGGGGGCATTGTAGGGGTGATGTCTAGATGTTGGAGGACTGTGTGGGAAGACTGGGAAAGATGGTGTAATTGACTTCAGGCCAAGTTAAAAGCATCCAGAGCAGCCCTGAATACAAACTTAATATGGCCCTAAAAATATCACAGTTTGAAAAATGAAACATACTCAGGTACAGCTACACATATATAAGCACATAAAACACAAAAAATAAACTGTAATACACACAGATTTAATGTGATGCACACCAAATACACAGCCATTTTAAAATCTAACTATTGCTACATACAGGGAATTATCCTTATTTTAAATTTAAAAAATAAAAACACGTTTTTTAAGCATAAAAATTATGCAACACAGTCCCACAATCCAGCAACCAGCCTTTTTACACAATTCAGACTCAGAGTGTGCACTGCCAGTGCATCCTCTGATTTGCATAAATAAATTCACCTTTGGGCAATTTGCATGTTGATGAACTTGTGCTAATGCACTTGCATCAAATATACAGAAACAGATAAGGGAGAGATAAAGAGATCAGAGAAACATTACAAGCATGCCGACAAAGTGGCTTGTCTTTTGAGGAGGTACATGTGGTAGCGTCAAGCAAAGCTAATGGGAGTTAGCGTCACTTATTACAAGGAGGATAATTACAGAGAAGGGGTTGCAGTCTGGGGGGCTGGGGAAGCAGAGGGAGTTTCAAAGTAAAAGCCTTCTAACAATGTTATCCACTGTTTTTAACTAAAAGAATCCAAGTAAAAAAGATAAACATCATTGAGTGCATCACAGTTTTTGGCCTTTTTACTTCAAGTTGAATTAGATTATGTTGTAATACTGGTTACACAAATAATAAATTAAAGTACTTCATGGAATATTCATACAACACCTGCTGTTTTGTCTTTATTTCACTGGGAATGTTGACTTAGCATGCCATGCCTAGCCATGTCCTGAAAATCACTCACTTGATTCAAGCACCTTGTTCAAAGACACTTCAGTGGCAACACCTGAGGGAGGAGGGAGTTGTTCCAGCTGTTCCAGGACATAAACTGTACTTTACGGTTATTACTCCATATCCTTAAAACTTGGAAATTTATTGTAGTCTTCTTCTAGTCTCTGACACCCTTTGAAAGTGATCTGAAAGTACTTCTCACCCAAGCTTTGTTCAGTGCAGTGATGCCTATGTGATTGTGTAGCAGTTTCTCTGAAAAGTAAGTTAACACACTGCAAACTTTTCCAAAGACACCTTCATTTATTCAGGGAAGACTCACTGAAAGGCCACACATATTTTTCAGGAATGCCCTGATCACATTCACACCTGGAAACTGTCCAGTACAGTCTGAGATGCTCCACTGATGCAGCTGAAGGCGTTGCTCATTACATAAATGAAGGAGGACCAAGAGCTGTTTTTCACTTTCAAAGTGTTAAAATTTCTATGGGTATTAATTTACACACACCGTGATTGTTTACCCTTTTGTATGCCTTTGTCAAACTATACATGGAAATAATGTTGCTTATCACAATGTGGATAACACTCAGATTTACTTAAGTCCCTTACACTCATTCTTATCAATACTAAGAACAGGTTAACAGCTGGATGCATTGCATTTAAGTTCAATTAAACAAATAAAATGAAAATTGTTGCATTTGGCAATGAGAACAAAAACAAGAAAAGTTAGACCTCATGGGACAAACCCCCTTGTGGTTTAGAGTTTTTCTCCACTCCCGTGTAAAGAGTGGTGGGTAGTGGACAGAGGGTGCATGGTCATAAAAACTGTGCTTTATCTTTCATTTTCTGTGAGTGTGATCTGAAGAGCTGTGTGCAGCCATTTTAAAGGAACAGAGAAAAGAGACAGTGAACGTGCTACAAGACAGACAGATCAGCACTGTCCTATGCCTGCTGACTCAGTACTGCAAACATTAACACATTGAAACACTTGGCTGACACAAAATGATTTGCAAACTCCCCGCTTCCTGCTATCCTCGCCTCTCCTACAATTCTCTATACAAATACTTCATCTACTACTGATGTCTGTCGATGAAGATTCTCAGTCATCCAGGTGAGGTCATCATGACTCTACTGCTGATGTTGCACCTGAATACCAACATCCCATAGCAACAGCTATAGCCATTTGTTTTTTGGTAATTAACTCTCTCTAATGGAGAAAACAGATTTTTTTCATTTTGCTCCCAGCTTTGTTCAACAGGTCTAATGAACAATTGAGAACTATTAGTGTTTAATTACGGCGCAACAACAAAAAAAACCCCACTAAAATAAAAACGTATAAAAACAAAACATATTAAATTCTATAACTTTTAGCAGTAAGTATAAATCTGATAAAATCTGTAGTCACCGAACAGTTAAAAGAGATAGAACCCCACCGTTTATCAAAATACACACCACTCTAGATAACCCTGCATCTGACAACAGCTGATAGGTAATTTTGGAATAGACGAGTAGGCCATTGTTCCCGAAACAGATGCTATGTTGACAGCAGGGCGAAAAACAATCCTGTAATGCAAGATAAGAGCTATCTGTGATCTCATTAGAGGTGGTAATGTCACACTAGCAAGGTATAAAATGGCTCTTCCCCAACTATGATGACAGGGCACTTATGGAATAAGATACAGTAAAAATGTCGAGTCATTTTTATGTCTTTGCTGGGGTGTGGTGGAGCTGGGGCGTAGGTTTTCTTTTTCTTTTGTGTCAGTGTGTTTATTTTTAAACACATTCTGGCTCATATACATGCAATCTTCTCACAAATAAAGATAAAAATACCATAACCATAACCATTGCAGATTATATCAGTTCACACAAACAAGCCTGCATACACACACGCACTCTCTTCATCCATTAGAATGCAGCAAGTGAGCCCTCCCCTCTCTCTGGCTAAGTGGGTGGCAGGTAGGACAGTACCAAGGTCAGCCAAGAACATGAACACTGTACAAAGGCTTGTTTCATTACAAATTTGTTTTTCTTAATGTACTGTGGTTTGCTGCAAGCACAGGTTTTGGAAAAAAGGGAATTGCATAAGGTGCTAGCATATGGGAAAGGCAGCCTTGCTAATTAGCACTATGCTGCAAGTACATGTGAAATGTCAAACATGCATTAACTTCCAGGGTTCAGCAGTCCTTAGTTTTGTGCTTATAATAACCAGCAAGTAAACATTTCTGACAATCTAGTGGAATGAAAGTTAGCGAGAAGGAATCACGGCATCATGTTATTACAAGCCAAAGACAGCTCCACAAGAGTTCCGATGTGAAAATAAATGTTATTTCCTGGTGTGTTTCTTGTTATAGGATTCAAACCATCACAGAAAGTTAAAGTATTAAGCTAATTCGAAGATTTTTTTTAAAATTTTGCTGTCACAAAGAAAAAGACATCACAAAGAACTTTAAGACATTTATGCAAGATAAATATTGCGCAATCACTGCAGCCCTTACTCCATTCTGCCACATGCATATATTTATGAGCTAAACATAGCCTTGCTCAGGCACTTAAGAATAATGAAAGAAGAAAAACATCACAACAAGCCTCATGCTTTAAATGTTTAGGCATGCTGTATGCACAAGTAAAGCTTTCCCTTGTCTGAGTCCAAAATCCTCATAGGTACAACTAAAACTGTACAAAACCTTTTATGGTTCGTGTTGAGCTTATGGGTTACAAAAGAATAAAAATGACATTGGGAAAATAGGAGATACACAAGGTTTTTGTTCTTTTTCACAAAACAAATTTGAAAGAAGAAAACAAGAAAACATTTGTGAGTCGCCTTTGCAGGCTACTATAACACAAGTAACCCTGTAGAGGGATTGTGAATTTGATTGTATTTTTATTTATGTATAAAAGTGCTGGTGTGATTCGGAAAATGCTGAAGAATAAGAAAAGATGGTTAATACACTGCTGAAAAGAAAAGAAAGTAAAGGATAAAAAGCAATAGGAAAGACTGGAAGTATAAAATGGAATGGAAATCAAGTCAAAATGGCAGAGCTGTGAGCAGAAAGTACTTTATGGATGGGTGGAAGGATGGATGGATGGAGGCAAGGCAGATGACTCACCATCAATCCTGCTGACCAGCTCCTCCAGAGCTTTAACTTTCCTCTGGATGCCTGGCTGGGCAAATGTATAGTTGTCCTGAGGAGAAGAAAAACCAGGCAGTCAATATAGACCAAGGCTCCATTTATAACAGTGAAAAATCAGTAGTTGGTTTGTGATATGCATTTTTATATTTAGTCATTCTCGGACTCCCAAAGAGAATAAATGCAGGCATAAAACAGATTTAAATCATTATGTAGAACACACAAAGTAACAACAAGGAGCATGAAGGTCACAACAGTAACAGGATAATGCTCATGTGAACCTGCAAAGACCATGTAACACAAAAGTGCAAGGAAAAGCAATAAAAACAAGAGCTAATGTGATTATAACAGGATGAAGCAGCTATTTTATTACATGGATATTTGTCATTTCTTGTAATTTCTTAGACAAGCTGTGAAACTGATTCCTTGTTGAGAAAACTTGCATGGTTTGTTTCGCATTGATGTTTTACAGCCTGACAGTCGGTCTATCACAGCACACACTCAGGTGGGTTTGAAATTTCACGTTTTCACTTTAAGGATTCTTTTTGAGAAAAGTGCAATAGCCATTACAGATTTGAAGTGTTTGCCAGACCTCATTTCACACCTCGCACAAAGCATGAGCCATCTTTAAAAGCAGTAAATAGAGAAAATAGGCCACCTAACTAGCACTGGCATGACAAAACATGTGCGGTTCTGGCCTTGAAAACAAAGTAGAGGGCTAACTGTGAATGTGGCTGTTAGAACATAACAGGTGAGCTGTGAATGGATCCTGGCTTGATATTTGGTGTGAAGTGGTGGGAAAAATAAAATTCATAGCTAGCTTTATATAATAAAATATATAAAAGTGAGTTAATTGATGACCAAATATAGGGAGGATATAGGGAGGACACTTTATGTCACCACTTATGACATTAGGAGCATTAAAGCTACGAAACTAGTAGGGAATTTAAGCTAGTGGTAGCATGAGACTCAAAATAAATCCACTCCACTTTACACACACATTCAGGTATTTATCATTATTAAATTATAATAACTAAGAGGAAAAACAATTTAACAGTCAAGCAAAATAATTCACCTCATTTTATTAAGAAGGTCACAGAAGTCTTTTGCAGCTCCTTATAGATTTGGAGTTCTGTTAAAAATATTTTTTAAAAGTTGCATAGCTGTAGCAATAGCTGTAACCTGCCTCAATGTGTGCAAATAAGTTTTTTTTATTACGTTCTATTATTAGCTATTGTGTTAAAGTCAATTGCTGTGTTTTGAACATTTTTTAAAATCTTTTCTAGGACATGCTTTTATTAAATTAGCTTTTGATGTGACATGAAGAGTTAGCATGATAAAAGATTCACTTTTGTTTTTGGTAACCAAGATATAAGGAAACATGCACAAGGAATGCAAATGATTACAGACTCCATTTGCCATTAATTAGTTATGCGTAACTTAACCAGTGTAAGTTGCATATAGCTAGAAAAAACATTGGTGTTACTGTTTGGAAACAAATAGGGAAAAGTACCTACAGCTAAGGCGGGGTAACAGATCATGCAGTTTACTAGGCTTGGTCATCAATCATGGACCACAGTATTTAATATACAATATTTATATTTTATTTTATTTTTAATATTTTATATATATATATATATATATATGTGG
>OMLM01000594.1:0-10714 GCA_900302695.1 Helostoma temminkii
TCTTTGTAGGACAAGTGGAAAGGGGTGTCCACCTAATGTAGCAAAAAACGTGTTTGGGCTGATGTGTCCGTCTAATTCACATTGGCGCGTATGTGTGTGTGTTTGTGTGTGTGTGTTACCTAACTGTGTGAGTGCCTTCCTGTATGATCCAGAGATGCGCTGGCATAAGGTTCCATTGCCTCCACATACTCCACATCTGTCTACTGCTTTACTGCTGTACAGCTCCCCATCACAACCTATAGGCTTCAGAAAAGAAGTTAAAAGAAGTTTTTAATTTGGGGTGTTATGCAGTCATCCAGACAGCCAATTTTTCTCATCCAAAAAACATTTTCTATAAATTGCAGAAGCCTAAATGTTATGGTTTTATGGTATTCAAATTTTTAATACACAATAAAGACATTTGGATTTAGGATAAAAAAAAATGGCTATGAGACAGAACTTCTTTTGGTGAGCAAAGGTATTAAACCATATGAAAGGTGTTCATTCTTACCAAGTGGTGTATAATAACTAGCTATAAATCACTACTCTTGGTTTTAACCCTGGGTTTTACCTATAAAGACTGCATTTGATGTTAGAAAAACATAAATCAATATGAAAAACAGAGCTGTCTATGGGAGAAAAGGAAGACGAAAAAGAAGAAAGAATCTGAGAGGGAACATAAATCCAGGGCACTACACAAACATTTGGACTAGCTGATACTGCAATCTAAAATGTCCTGAAGAAGAAGAAAGAAATCACTGGTGTACTGAGCAACATACACACTGTTGTACAATGTATATGTACAATGGGTCAGCCAAGAAAAATAAAAGCAGCTGATGACAGAAGCATTGTGAGAGCTGTAACATCACCAACAACCTTCACAAAGCAGGGGTGAAGGTATTACAATGCACCATTTGAACAGGAAATACAAAAACACAGAGGCCATACTACAAGTGAAAAACCCATCATCAGCAGTAAGAATAAAAAATCCAGGTTTGAATTTGCAGGAAAATACGCAGATCAGAGAAATACAATTCTGGAACAAGGCTTATAAGTTGTTGAGACCAAGATTAACCTCTACCAAAGCGATGGGAAGGACAAAGTATTGAGGAGGAAAGGTCCTGCTCATGTTCCAAACCATTCAAGCTCACCTTTGCTGCATGGTAAAGGTGCTATTGTGGTGGCTGCTTTTGGAAGAGGCTAATGAATCTTATTTGAAGCACTAACTCATGATGGCAGCAGCAGGATGAATTCAGAGGTGAACAGAAACAATTTGTCTGCTAATTACAGAAAAATGCATCTAGTGCACTAGTTGGGTGGAGCTTCATTACACAGCAAGACAATGATCCACTCGGCCAAAGCACCAAGTCAATCACCAGACCTTAACCCAATCAAACATCCATTTGACCTGCTGACAAGGATTTAAAAGGAACAACCCCCTAAAACAAACAACAACTAAAGGAGGTTGAAGGAGAAACCATCAATGTAGTGATGTCAGTGAGTCACAGCCTTGGTGCAGTTTGAGATCAGGGATTTGCAACTAAATATAATATTTTATGTACTTTAGAATTATTCGGTCCAATACTTTTGCACACTCAGAATATTAAAATATCTTTTAATTGAAATATGCCTCATAGTTCACTGTTTAAGGAAAAAAAACGAAAATGACAACTTTTCTTTGGATGGGTTACCTGACATATTCCCTCAATACACACTCCCTGGTATTTAGTATCACGGCAGAAGGTACCGTCATGGGCAGGTACTAGCAGCTGTCGCTCCCCACTGATGGTTGTGCACTGCAGGTCACATGGCTTACTGGAGATGCTGATGTAGTCAGCTACACAGGAAACAGCATATTTAAGAAGATATTTATATTACTGCCATCACAGTATAGAATTCTGTGTAATGAAATTCAATTTGTTACATCTGGTTATCATTTGTGAAGTGAAAAGGTGCCTACTCAACTCAAAGTGTCATGACTGCTGGAAACAGTAAGGCTTAAATCCTCCATGGAAACAGTCAAACATAATTATTAACAGCAGATATACCAACGGGATTTTTCATAAAATAACTTTTATTTATTCAAGAAAGGATGCTGCAAGTTGTGAGATGATATGGAGAGAGGCCATACCAAGGCAATGACTGTGGTAAACTGATATCTGAAGAGACAAATAAACACACAAACATTATTGTATAAGGACAATTAATATCACACCTGGGTAAAGAGGTATCCACTGGTAGTATCTTCTTCCAAAGGCTTTAGAGTTGAATTGAGAACACTGGTGCTGCTTGAAGCTAGCACTTGTGCTGGGACATGGCTGGGGAGAAAACATCAGTTTTTCTTTTAACTACTTTCTCCCAATTAACCTTTTTATCAAAACCAATGTAGCACCATACCTGGTTGGGGCAGAGCTGGTACTGTTTAGGAGAACCGACACAATAAGTACTGTTAACATTCTGGGTGGTGGATAGCCTGAGACAGAGACAGGATACAGTGTGTTTAATACATTGCAGCGTGTGGACTTCACATAAGATGCATAAAACCTTCAGTATATTATGCAAGTCCAATTGTCACATCAGAGAGAGGATAGTTTGTGGGGCTGAAAACCCATTTCATGTGTACTTCTTTGCTTCATCTGCCTACCGTCTAAGTGTATATGACAATAATGATGTGATGTACCACACTTATTGTCTTCTGGCTATCAAAAACATGTTAATACCGTATGTTTAATTGTAATGTTCTTGCTTTAACTGTGACGTTTAATTGTCAAGTAGGTTATTTGGCATAGCAAAAGCACATAATGAATGATGGATCCGTTACCAATATTTGTCATCTGCCTATTTTTCCTACAAATAAAATATCTATCTTAATGAGAATATATGAATCACAATGCCAGTAAACAATACAAATGACAGTTAAGCCTGCAGGTTGCCAGTTGAACAAGCAAACTTTAGTGGGTGTTTGGAAAAATATGAAACCAGTCTATAATGCCCACACAAGCTTACGTGACAACTCACACAATCCTACCACTTGGTAGAATAAACAATGATTCACTCACATTTAAGGCTCATAATGAAAAGTGAGTTTGTTTCTATAATGACTATATACAGCATCTGCCACTATGAGCAAACGTTGCTTACATACACGTCTCAGACACAAAATTCATACGGCACTTAGAAAATGATTCACACTGACTAACGCTAATGTTATTCTCATTATTGTCTTCCACTTTATACACTACTACCACCAGATTCTTTACTATCACTTGAACTGCTTTGAGCACTTGAACACAACATCAGAGCTTTCTGTTATTCCAAGTGAAAACTATGTTGCTTTTCAGCATGATAATTATCTGAGCTTAAGAGTTTTACAGTAAACATGACCTAAACCAATCTCTAGCTACTTTTAGCCCAATTTTTACTCAGTGCCTTACAGTTAATGTGGAATTTTTAATAACATTAATTTTTGATGAAATTTTTTTTTCAGAATTTCCTGATTCCAGTTTTGCACAGCACAGAGGACCGTGCATTTCGGCCCCCTGGAACATACCATACACAGCTCCTCTCCACTTTGTGTGACTGTGTTGGCTCTTTATGGCTTGACAGACTCGCACTTTGCTCTCATTAGCAAAGTGCTTTTAGCAGCAGCACTAGTTTTATTTGGTTGAATGAAAATTAGCTCTAAATATCATAAGTTCACTGCTTTTAAAAATAATATTGCTGCTCATCTACATAAGCTAGAATAAGCCAGAATGTTACTGGAACAATGTTTTGTGGACAGATGACACCAAAGTAGAACTTGGCTTAAATGAGAAGCGTTGTGTTTGGACACCAAACTCTGTATCCCAGCTTCAGAACCTTATACTTATCCCATATCTAAACATGGTGGTGGCAGTATCAACCTTTAGGCCTACTCTGTTGCTTCTGGACCGGGACAGCGTGCAATCACTGATTCTGACTGCTACAAGAAAATTCTGCTGGAAAACTTGAGGTATGCTTCTGCGAACTGTAGCTCAACAGAAAGTGGAACAGGCAACAAGGAGGAATGGGTTAAAATCCTCCCAAATGATGTGCAGGGCTGATAGACAGTTTCCAAAAAAAGTGCAAAAGTGAGCACTACCACCTACTGAGGGAACAGGTTTACATAAATGTAAAATTTACATCACAGATAGAAAGATAGAAACAGAAACATCTGTGCTGTAGTTTACGTTGAATATGATTGTGATGATTCTAATTCCTGATGTCTGTGTTTGGGTGGACCTAAAGATCTCTAACATGGAGTTAATGCATCTGTCTTTCATTACCATGTTAACTCCACTGTTACACCTCCCCTCCCCCACAATCCACCCATCCCCAAACACACACACACCTCTTCATCCATCTATTTGTGCCTCTTTTTCTTCAGCCCCACCCACCTACAATGTTTGGACTATAATGTAGGAGAGACAGCAGGGAGAGGTAAGCGGGAGGTCATTATGTGAGAACGTCAAACTAATTGGTAGAAGGTGATGAGGAGAGGACAGCAGAGGAAGGGGAGAGGGAAAGAAGGCAGGAGAAGAGGGGACAAGTGGAGCTTAAAAAAAGGATGAGAGTGTGGGGGAAAAAAAGAGAAACAACACTAGAGAGGAACATGGGAAGGAGAGGAACAAAGACAGAGGGAAGGAGGGGACGAAGGGGAGAGAGAGGCCGAACAGTGGGGGGGCACAGTGGCGTTAATCTTGGCTGACAGAAACTTCCGCAAGCCTGACATGAGAAAGTCAAAGGTAGCGAGATGGCTAGAAACATACACATTCTGTTTTATGTCCATGTCTGTGTTTACTGTTCAGCAGTCTCTTACCTTTACACAGTACCAGACACAGTTTGCACCTACTTTCCCCCAAAATTTCAGAAAACTGAGTCACATTATAAATCATTCTCCAGCAACACATTTATTTACAACCATTTAGTCACTACCTTTGTATGAGACAGTGCCTCTCCTGACTCCTCACTCCTCCTCCACAGCTCCTGGAACAGGAGGACCAGCTGGACCATTCCCCCCACCACTGAAACACTTCCTCCTGAGACAAAATATACAACAGCATTATTAAAGCAATGCCACATATTAACTACCCTGCATAACTGAGACAAGAGAACATGCTTGTGTTCTGATGATATCTTCTCATGTGATACATATTCAGTTAAAAACCACCGTACCCAGGTCTCACACATTAATTACAACTTAGACAAGAATTACACTTCCATAAACGAGCGTCAGTTTGTGACTAGAGTACCTTGTTGTCCGTCTGTTTAACATGCTGACTACCATGGCTGTGTGATTGTAGATGGATGTTACGCTGCTCCACCCTCCCTTCACTTCTGTCCTGGCAGACGCACACCATATACACAAGACACATACACATAAACATTGGACACATGTAGTCATGCATTAGGTTGGGCCCACTGATGAATGCCTGAACTGATGCTTTAATTCCCCAGTAAACATAACCTGCTCCTACTATTCAAAACTTCAATCAGCTGGCCACTACACTTTTTATAGTGTAGTGTTTGTGACTAACTTTGTGGTGTTGTGATTAGCTAGCAGAGGCAGGGGTAAGGCATTCTACTGAAACTGCACATGACGATTGTTTCTATATCAAAACAAGTCAAAGCATGTCCATTAAATTTCAGCCCAGTGTCCTGTAAATGACCATCCCCCTCCCTGACACCCACCTTTTCTAAACATTAGTTTTGTTTACATCCAGAGAGAGATACAGCTTATTTTGTGCTTTTTTTAAGGTTCTGCTGTTTGAATTTTTCCTGTTAACCATTTCGCCTACTGCACACTTTATATATTTACTATCAGGGCTAAAACTGACAGACAAAAGCAATCACACTAAAATGCTTTGTCCTGTGACTTTGGGCAACAAGCTGATACGTTTTGTAATAACACAGTAAGTAACCATACACTGAATGTGTCAGGTTTTGTTTAGTTGATAACCATAGGTATAAAAGGCCGTCATCAAATACCTGCAACCTACTCAATGTGAACATGTAGAAAATATAAAATAAGAATCACAGTAGATTTTTTCCACATATTTGTGTATTTCTAAAACAACATTTGAATTGCTAATGTAAAATTTGAAACTAACATCCCCAAAGCCCTACAGTAAAGTGGAAGAGTTGGTTTGTCATAGAGAAGGATGTGATTTGTGTTGACTGAAACCAATCTAGCAGTCAGGAGATATTTTTTAATCCTTCAACTGACAAACACACAGTCACATTAACACTCAAAGTCCCACTACTGTGTTGTCTCAGCAGGGTCCCAAACAAGCCTGCACAAGCTCCTTACTCACTCTGTCAGATTACCCTTTGGCTAATTCAACACATAAACACAAACTGCTGTTGTGCCTGTGTGAGTGTATTTGGATATGTCTGTGAATAGTGAGCTGAAAACAGACAGTAATAGTAGCTTACTGTCATCGCTGTGGCAAGTTTTCATGAATGACATCTGACCCTAATCTTAATATGAGGGTAATTTGTTATTGTACAGTTTGGGAAATTCAAAGATTCATTAGTAGGCTGAATAGTTATTAGTTATTAGAAGGATTTTTCATCTGTTTTCATCTGTGGCTGCTGACGAACCTGCTCTGTATGTTTATATTTATGATAGAAAGTGTAATGAAAGTAATGAAGAAATTATCATTTATGACTACTACTTTAACTAGCTTATCACCAGTGTCACAATGTTGGTTTAAATTCAGCAACAGCGTCTCGCAGTTCTAATGTATAGAACTGCCAAAGATATTATGTTAATTCAGAAATCTATAAATGTTCATTTTCCAACTATTCAGCACACGACTTGGTCACTATAACGTAGTAGCTAAATATAAAGGATCTCATCAAAATGAGCATTTATGTGTTTTAAGTTTAAATTTAGTTTCCTTTAAGCAACATTGCTTAAGTAAGATTGAGTCAGTCTGCTAAAGTGGCTCTTGGATACTATATCTACATTTCTGACAAATATTAGCACATGAGAATATGAACATACATCGTATAGTATGCGTGGCCTATTGCTTAATATGCATTGAAAGCTATGCAGTGCTCACAGCTGTTAAACGGATTAAGGATACATGCAGCTGAATTAAGCAATTCATCTCTCCACGCCTTGACAGGGAAAATAAGGCCTGCTATTTCAAACTAAGTGATGTTGGTAACTTGCAAGCAAACTTTTAAGTAGAAAGCATTACTTCACTGTTGCTGTGGTGCATTACAGTTGTGTTAAATATTGTGCAAAGACTGCTTTAGCACTCTTGGAAGACAATGTCTCTGCCAATCTTTGCCAGAAAAACATATAAGATGTCATGCCAACTGTGTGTACTACACAAATTTCCTTTTTACTGCAGCCATCATTTTTATGTGTAGTTAACATAATCCACAAAGCTTAGCTTCCCATCCAAAAACCCAGGGGTCTTTTAAGTTCACTATGTAGTATAAATGTTTTCTTTCATTGTTTCATTGGCAACAAAGAATGACTTGACTGATAAACCCAGTGCTAACCATACAAACAGGGAGCATTTTATCAGCTAGGTCTGGGGCATGAATGTTCAGTCCATTCATGTGCAAAACAAAGCAATGGTGAGTGCTGGAGGGGACTGTAGCTGAAATAGAAGTGCAATGAACACCATGCAACTGTGCGTAGTTTGTTGGTAACCAAACAATATCTTTACACTTCTGGTATTTGTAGCTAGATGTCAAAAATCATAAAGATGGTGTTCATTTGTGAAGGTTATTCTGCAGAACAAAATGTGTAAGGATCAACTTTTATTCCTCACAGAGCTTATTTTCTACAATCATCTAAAACCTAGTGGAAAGTTTCCACTGGCTTCTTGTCGAGGGAACCACTGTGATGCTAACCTTCAGGTTGATAAAAAACACCATCAGTACAGCACTCTTAACTATAGTTAAGGATGGGTCTCACCTTCCCTCTAATGATTGCGATACTACCTGCCAGAGTTCTGAATGCTGAAAAGATGACTGAGGCCAGAAGTTGAAATGGAGTACAACAGAGTCAGAACAGTCTTATTAACGTGATTTTCATTTACAACCATTTGAATTAGAGTTGGCTGGTTCCATTGTGGATCCAGGTCCAATGGGGTAAAATATCCAGAAATCCCATACTGAGTGTTTCCATTCACATCCTCTGTTTAGTCTGTTTCCCTTCTCTCTCTGATGCTACAGACATCAGCAGAGAAAAAAAGACGATGTACCCAAACACATGATAACTCAGTGCCGTTGTTGTAAACAACTGTGGCAGATGATCTTAAATGCTTCACAGTCAACAGGACAACAGCAAAAAGCAGTGTTTGCAGGTGGGTTTTAATACTGTGTAAATTAATTACTGTTACAGAGTACATACTGTTAAATTTTCATTTAAATTGAAATATTGTTTGTTTCAATATCTTTCTACCATCCAACATATTAAAGTATGAAAAATCACAATATAGACTGTTCAGTGTATATAGCACCACACAATACTGGGTTACATATATCCAGTACTATGAGTAGACAATTACACAATAGTCATATATAAATAAACAGTGGGTTAATATAAAGTTAACCCAGCACACTGATCCAACACAGGGTCGGTTTTCAGCCTTTTGCATGCAAAATATCAGAGATTTATTCTATTCATATTCACTGAATGACAACACATGCTTAACATTTTTACTGTGTCTAGTTCTAGACAGCATGGGCTTCCACCAGATGATGGTGGATGTGGATGGTGGATTTTAATTCAGGATATTTCATCAGGAGGAGCTCTGAAGGAGTTCTGAAGGAGCCGAGGCTATAATCTGTGTAGCGTACACAAAAAGATGGCACCCCTGCTACAAAGCCTAGTATGGACCAGGCTAAACCATGATAGTTGACGATGCTGGTTTTCACAGCAGATTTAATGAAATTTGTAATCAACAATAGAAAACAACTTAAACGTTAATGAAGTCCCCATTTAATTACAGGACATTGTTACAAACTACTGCATGTGGTGAACTTTCATAACAGCAGACTGTCCATGATTTAAGTTTGATAATTACTTTAGTTTCTTTATAAATTGGTTCCTAAATCAGATTCTATAATCAGAGAAGCTGGTTTAGAAATAGGATAAAATACTATCAAATGCTGCCCCAATCTCAAGATGAGAATTACTGACAAACATTAGTCTGTCAAAAAAAAGTTCCACAAAGTGGCTTGTACCATCACAAACGGGCCAGGTGGACAGAGGGGAAACACATTCCAAACATCGAAGTACTTTAGTCTGGATGGTGAGATAAACCACTCTGAGCATGGGAGAACTTCATTCATCAACCTGGTTAACTAGTTTCCACAAACGAGACCCCATTTATACTCTAGCCTACATCATTTAGGCCACTTCACTGCTGTGCCGTTTGTCATGTCGTACTCTGTCGTTTTACAAGCATATTCCTCGACGCAACATGCATCCAAGCAAGTGCTAATTCATGTCAAGAATCACTTTTTGGGAGCTTGGTGACATCCCGCACTTGCAACAGTTAACTTACCTTCACATTTACACATTGAATTTGTGGTTAGTACTGTAGGAATTTAATTCGGATATTATCGTTGCTGAGTTAATTGCACATTCGCCGAATACAAATTAGCCGCAATTATTATTTTTTCGTTTAAGGTGATAACCACACAGTGCCACTGTTGAAATGCACCGCAGAATCAAGAGTGACAGACGTGTGAAGTAAAGTTAACTAACGTTGCGGACCAAACCAAACTCCTCTTCACAACTTCAGAGCTTTCTGCAAACGGATACAGCATCGTGAGGTGAACAAACGGCTATTCCGCCAGCTAGCTTATTTACCTTAACGGGCCAGTTGTTGATTAGCGGGAGAACCGGGAGGTGTAGCAGGAGAAAGGAGCAAACCGGGAGAGCTAAGCCTCCGTTACCGAACATGGTTCATTCATGTCACGGACCGACAAAACCTCCCCTCCCCTTTACCTCCGTCCCCCTCCTCAGTCCTCTCCTTCTGCCCTCCCACCTCCTCCCATGTCGACCCCCTCCTCACGTAGCTACGCCTTCTGAGATCGCTCGCGCTCAAACGCATACGTGCACGCGCTAAACACTCCAGTTTAAGTACACTTCACATAAGCAAAGGTGCGGATACCTGCTCAAAAATACTCCTCTACAAGTAGTAGTACCAGCTCAACTGACTCAAGTAGAAGTAATGCACTAAAAGTAGCCTGCAAAAACACAAGTATACGTGTGTGTTTTAAACAATAGCCTACTGAGAACTGCTGTGACGTGCTAAGTCCAGAAGCCTTCACAGGTGGAGCTAATTTTATGTACTGGCAGGTGATATATTGTTGTCCATAATAACTTTGTATATTTTGTTTTAAGAATCTACAGAAAAATGCAACAAAATCTGTTAAAAAAAACAAAAACGTGTAGTAATTCTTAGCTGATTTATCATAGAGTCGCTCAATTCAGTGCTAGGGAGATGAGTAGTGTTTCTTCTCAGTAATTTTAGACGTAAAGTTGTTTTAAAATTATTATGCACTAGGTTATTCCACCAGTTTCAACGTATCATTCGCCTCCTCTGCTCTATGATTTGGGACCCGGGGTCCTTCTGGCATTGCGCCTCAATTTCCCAGACTACATTGCTTCTTGTGCGTCCGCCATATTGCCTTTGCCTAAACGCGCTGGCTGGATCGGCTCGTCCCTACAACTGAAAAT